>JANHFX010008180.1:0-85445 GCA_027560015.1 Chloroceryle amazona
TCCCTAGACCTGCTGGCCACACTATTCCTGATACAAGCCAAGATGCCATTGGCCTTCTGTGCCACCTGGGCACACTGATGGCTCCTGTTCAGCCAGTAATCAACCAGTACTCCCAGGTCCCTCTCTGCCAGGACACTCTCCAGCCACTCATCCCCCAGTCTGCAGCGCTGCAGGGGGTTACTGTGGCCAAAGTGCAAGACCCTTGGTCTTGTTAAACCTCATTGGCCTCAGCCCATCAACTCAGCCTGTCCAGGTTCCTCTGCAGCATCTTCTGACCCTCCAGCAGATCGACACTCCCCTCCAACTTAGTGTCATCTGCGAAGTTACTAATGGTAGACTCAACATTTCTTTCAATAGTTTTGGACTACTAGTCTACCATAATAGGGATATCATTCTTTATGTAGAAACAACAATTTAACTCACAATATCAGGATCACCTATAGCAAAAGGTTTTCTTCAATAAAAGAGTTAAAACATTAGTTGTAAGGACTTATTAATCATGGACCAATTTCATATGTACCTTTTTCATTGCTTCATTGCAGAGCAAAACAAAAACATTTTTCTCTTTAAAGATGTCTTATCAGTGTCTAATTATACATAGCTGTATGATGTTATTATAATTACTGCTAATATTATGATTTGTCACATCATTACTATCTTTTAATTTGCCTCTATTAAGCATGTGTTGACCCAATTCTCCTGTAACATAATTTACAATTGAAACTTCTGTCAGACTTGTATCTCACTTTGCAGTTCTTATACCTGTCCAATCTGTTACAGAGATTGGTTCTGCAGACTTGTAAATTGTGATACTTAACAGTTCCCTTCTGCATTAAGAATAATATTAGTATCTGTTATTTTTTTAATTGACAATCTACAAATATCTCTAGTTTGGCACATTAGGACACAGAAGAAACCAATATGCATTAAGGTCAATTATTTGGTAATATTGCAACAGCCCACAAGGACCTATTGAGGAAATTTCAAAACATGTATTTAGCAGAGATTCCTCGTCCCAGTAAGAAAACAAGTGACTCGCTATATCATGGAACATCTTTTACTTGGTTCATTAGCAACTCAGATATTTTTCCTCCATGCTGTAGATGCATTCTGATTTAAGCTGGTCTCTTTCTTCCTTTTTCACATGCAAGCAATGTGCATTATTGAGCCTTCAGGGTGAAAAGCAAGGGAGTGCTTTACCCACCTGTTTTCCCTGGAGGACCTGGTGGGCCAGGCAACCCCGGTGGACCTGGGAAACCATCTCTTCCAGGGGGTCCAGGTAAAGGGAAACCTGGAGAACCCTTTTCACCTTTTTCACCTCTCAGTCCAGGGACACCAGGCGATCCTGCCCTGTCTGGAAGTGGTCGACCTTTGGACAGAATAAAACATGTATGAAAAAAGTGACATGTGAAGAGACAGTAACATTATCAAGACATTAGCTTCCATTAGGTTTCAGAAAGAAATGGAGAAATATTAATGCAAAATGAAAAGGGGACTGTATTTTTACTATTGGTGATTTATACGAAATTGAGATTATATAGTCACTACAGCTCAGAGTAACTCACTTCAGTTAGGTCCCTACACAAACACACCTATTCTGTACTAAGTGCCTTTCTGAGCTTCAGCTGAATCAACTTTTGCTTGGAAATAGATAGTGGCAATGCAGGACTTACTTTAGGTATCACAATTAGAAGCTATTGAACACTTTCTTATCTTAAAATAAACCCAAGCTTAAACACACCTACCACAGGACAGGGTGTCTAAGAACTTCAGCAAATAAATATTCAATAATGCTACCAGATTTCAGTTATGTTAAAACCAAACTTTCTAGGAATAATAAGCAATCAGTAGTCAATAAAGTGCAGCAGTTAAACAGCTATAAAATCTCCTTTTAGCTATTTGTAGAGTCACACAGGTCTTCATACTTTCAAAAGTTATTTCAGTTCACAACTAATCATTAGGCTTGACCACTAAACTATCTTGAGTCTTTTGCAATATTCTATTGCAGGATACAAAAGTCACGCAAATCTCAATTTCTGTAGGGTAATGACAGACTAAGAGCTACCATTCTTCTTGTCTTGTCACAGAGAATCTTTAGGGACTATTATAGCCTGCGGTATATAGTATCTCCTCCCTAAACTGTGGAAAATTTCCTGGCAACTATATGACCCTGGCTCACTTTAATTTCATATTTAGCTCACTGTCAAGATAGAAAATGTGAGCAAGGGAGATGAAAGTTGTATCACTGCAGGATGTGCTAGAGTCAGGTTTCCACAGACGATTTGTTTAATTTTTTAAAAAGCAGATATTGAGGGTTAGTTCAAACACATGTACGTGTACATAATATACATAATACATACACATACATAATAGCAGTGTTGTCATGGGTATGAAGATCTTAAGACTATGAAAAAAGGCAACATTTGCAGGCAAAGAAATAACTTTGGTTAGATCAAGTGACATAGTCCAAAAAAAGCAGGAAGCCTTCAGGAATGACTTTGATCCGATAAATGCTATTATTTCTCCCTGCAAAACTTGTTTTACTATATTTATACAAATACATACAGAGCCAAAGTGAGAGCAAGACAAATTATCTACATGTGAGTATGCATTCATAGGTACATATGCACCTACCCATGCACGTATTCACATTTTACAACTCTTCTTGCCAAGAAAGCCATACTCTCTGGGCTATTTCTGACAACTTGTGAACACTACTTCTTCAGTTTAAGCAGAAAATTACCAGGGCTTTACACAAGAGCAAGGCTGTATCACATCATAGACACCAGAGAAGCAATCTACAGGAAGTGTTTAGGGGTATGATGAGAATCCCAGAGAGGCCATTGCCTGGGTCTTCTGTAAGTCAAGCAGTAACTGGCAGCAGCCGAGGAGAATATCTCTCAGGACTCTTCACCCAGAAAGAACACAGGAAAAATGAAAACAAAATCAATGCCCACAAACTCATACCTGGAGGTCCTGGGATTCCTTGTGAACCAGGCAAACCTTCAGAAAGAGAGGTTTTCTATTAGGCAGTGAAGTCATCAATGCCAGCGTCAATGAACTTTTAGCATGTATTATTTAAGTGCATATTACAAGCTAGTATGCCCTGAATCAAAGGTTACGTTAAATTTTCTACAGGTATCTGCCAACAATACATTTAGGGAAAATGCCCTGCTGTTGACACCTTCTCCACTGATCTTTCTTCAACAGGGTAAGGTCTGTAATGGGGAAAATTGGAAAGAGAAAGCTTGGGTTTCTCTCTTTGCTGAAGAATTTTGTAAATTATGCAAGCCAATTCTAAGAGGAAAATGTAGCTACTGACTTTTTAAAAGAAATCTCAAGATTCTCTGCATTATGATCTTTTTTATACTTGTGTTGATTTCCATTTTTCTTAAATAATCTCACTGGATTCAACTGCCATAAAAACAGATCACGGTTTATCCTTTCCTAACCTCTAACTGAAAGGCAGTCTTATTTATGATGAGAAGAAGCATCCCACAAACTACAACAAAATGTCCTAACCTGAAAGCAATTAAATAAATAACTGGAACACTTCACTGACATACAGAGTTCTAGAGCTCACCGATAATGCAATTTTAATTTCCTTTAATAAGAAAACTAGAAGAACAACTCAGTGAAAAAGGCAATACAAAATACCTACCTTTTTCACCTTTTTGACCTTTCAGTCCAGGCAAACCTGAAATTCCAGGGTCTCCTTTTTCACCAAAAGTATCTATTGGTCCAGCGTCTATAACCTGAATCACAGGACAAAGACTAGGACACTAGAAACATACAGCTGTGCCCTTGTTTGTATCTACCCCATTTTGACCTGCTGTTTGGTTTGTAATAACAATTTTGAGCCATTTTAGTTATATTTGCAATTCCAGTAATATGTATCAGCTGCTGTCAGAGGAATGCAGTTGCTGAGGGATTACCAGAGAAAATACATATTTCTTATTCTACCAAATTTCCTTCATATCAGTAGTAGGATTAAGTGGAGATCTTTATCACATCTTTCTGAACAACGATACCAAGAAACTCCAGCATGACGAAGCACCGATGCATTACGTTTTTGTTATCTTTATTTTTTAAAACAGTTTGTTCTGGGAATTTCTCCTAACACTGATTTGAGATGACATACAGTAGATTAACATTTACAGTAAAATATTCAGGAAACATGCATAATTTTTCAAATCAAATTAGCAGATGTTGGGAATTTTTCCCCATGTTGGAGAAGCAGCAGCATCAATGATCTATTTTTACTGCTGATTATTCCCATATTTCATCTGATGTGTTAAAAGATTATAGACTGCAAAGTTGACAGACTTACTCTTTCGAACCCTCTTTTGGATACTTTGCATTGATTAAGAATGCCTTTTTCATGGTCCAAAACATTTGAAATTCATATTCTTTGAGAATTACCTTCCCAAATTTCAAACATACTCAGAAGAACTACATCCAACTTTAAGAAAAAATGAGAACATGGCTGATTAGAATGAGATCAGTCCATAGTCTCTTTTTTCCCTTATTTGAGAACTTTGACTTTCACAAAATTTGTATTTTCATTTCAGACTGAAATAAAACAATAATTTATTTTACTTACTCTTCCTGGAGGTCCTGGAAAACCTCGTTCACCTTTGTCACCCTAAATCAAAATACAATTTACATTTTACCAGATCAGATTTTCTTCCCCCCGCCCCAAAACCGGGATTTCCTTAGCAAATGAACACTTTTGCTATAGATGGATACGACTTCCAAATGGTAAGTATCTGAACCATTATAATAAGTAAGTAGTTAGTTTGCAGGCCTGTACTGCTTTACACTATGTGAAGAGGAACTGGAAATTTTAGGAAAGTACATTTGTACATATGTTGCCTAGGCAAAGACCTTATGGAAATAAAGCCTGCATTAATCAATTCATATAAGAGACCTAAACCAGGGATACCTAAGCTACCCTAATTTTTAATTTTCCTAGTCTCTGAGTGATGACTTCACAACTTAATAACATCCAATTAATATTGCTTTATCTGCTTTAATTGCTTTAATGCACATCTATGAACACCCCATACAAACTCTAAACTCAAAGGAAGCAAAGGCCACAATTACACACCTTCGCACCAGGCTCCCCAGGTCGTCCTGGAATCCCAAACCCACCAGGCAAACCCTGTGTGTGGAAGACAGAAAAAACTTAAAATCAAATACAGTTGCATCTTAGCCCTGGCAGCATCAAAGTTTTTCATTTTCAGAACAGTCACTTATTCAACAAAAGGGATGACTTTAAGTAAACAATTCAGAAGGCTAGAAAATGTCAATCATTTATAATACACAGACAGTTCTTTGTTCTGAATGTAGGGAAGAGTACAAAAAATTAAGTAAAATACATACAGGTTCTCCTTTTGGTCCTTGTTCACCATCTTTTCCAGGCTTTCCCTGTAAAACACGAAATTCCACCCTGCTTAAACAGATGGACACACACATGCAATTTCTAAAGACGGTGGACGAAACACTAGAACAAAACAATCACTGTTGTAATGCATTAATTCAAGTGTGTTAACACAGCCAACAGTGCAGGTACAAAGCAGGTAAATCACTGACTCCCTAGTGCTCATGTTACTCGGTATCCTACAAGCTGCAGAATTAAATAATATCCTGCAAATCTGTTCCCTGATCCAGGAATAATACAAGGATTTCCCAATCAAGAACCCTTCAAGGTGGAATATATCAACAGCACAGGAAACTGGAACCAGACTCCTACATTTTCCTTTGTGGTAATCCCTCTCTAGATACATATTCTACAGCCTCACAAAACTTTATTCATAGACACTTGGTGGCTCAGTTTCAGCAGAAGGCTTTGATAGTGGCCCCATATCAGATCACATGGTAATCTAGTGGTAAAAACCACTTCC
Source organism: Chloroceryle amazona (assembly GCA_027560015.1). Taxonomy (NCBI): domain Eukaryota; kingdom Metazoa; phylum Chordata; class Aves; order Coraciiformes; family Cerylidae; genus Chloroceryle; species Chloroceryle amazona. The sequence continues at coordinate 5,907 of JANHFX010008180.1, forward strand.
TCTAAATTGAAAGCTACAGTTTCAAATCACAAGGTGGATGATAACCTTAGAATCCAAGACTAACTCCTCCAGAGCAAAATGATTCACTATGAGAGCACTGTGTTAGCCTGCAGTGGGGATTAGATTCTCTTGAGGTAATCAACTGGTATGTGACAAATGACGCAGTAGGACTAACCCACTTGTCAGCATTCCCCTCCTCTTCCTATGGACTATGAAGGGACTGGCACCTGGACTTGGAGACTAATCCACTGCAGGATGGCTTTTAGTTGATGTTACAGTGCTTAGATTGTATGTGTATAATAAACTATATAAGAATATGTCCCATAAAGCCAAGAAAATGTATATACTTAATACACAAAGTAACAGTGCGTGCAATTCAGTCCAAAAAACAAGCCCATCAGTTTAGGTAAAAAAAATTCCATCTAAAACATTGCAATTGAAGGATAAAAATGGTATAAGAAAGGTGAACAGGACACCACCATCAAAGTGTGCAGATGTGGTATCTTATAAAGAAGAGTTATAAGTCATTTTTGATGAGTAATTACAAACATGATCTATTAAGTCTGGAGAGTCATAGTATACATTGAGATTGGAATTAATCATATGGTTTCATTCCATGAAGGTAGAATATCAGATGTTAACATCTGATCATCTTTCAAGCCTTATCTTAATTTCAGAAGTTGGTATGATTTCCTTGAAGAACAGTAATTATATATAAAATATCTCAGCAACTTTGTTCGGGGAAGTCTGCAGAAAATGAAAGCTATATCTTTGAACAACTAAAATTTCACAAGTTCCAGGCCAGCATTTCTCCATTCTTCCAGTTTTCAAGCCCTCATTTGCTCTAAGACTAAAAATAGACACATGATATCAAGGACAACCCCACCAGGTATTCTTACTGAAAGGATAACAGAACATTTGACCTTTAATTGGAGTAGAGAGGCAGAGTTCATCTTTTTCACACTGAAGTACAAATGCAATGCCTACAGACGTGTTGGGTCTTTCTCTAACAGTTTATGAAGACATACATTTTGAGAAACAATACTTTAGATACATTTGCATGTAGAAAATGTATGGTTTTGCTGCCAGCTCAGCTATGAACGATACAGCCTGACTCATGCAGAAGTTACATGGATGAGACTATGATATAGGTCACATTAGGCAAATGTAACCGCCCTTATGGCCTCAAGCATCTACAGTCCTGCTAGAAACCAGCAAGCAAATGTATCTCAAGTCATACAAATTTTTTGTTCCATTCGTCTTCTTTATAAGAAATGGCACCTTTAGGGTAAGCAGGCTTATTTTGTAGATTACGTGTAAAAGTATTTGAAATAAATTCATCAAGTTCCATTTAGCAAAAGGCATTCTTACAGAGTGGTTTGTTTTGCTGTACTTTTCCTTCTGTTCTGGAATGACTTTATCTTGCTTCAGCTGGGATCAACAGGAGTCTTGCCTTTGAAAGCTTCAGCAGTGCAAGCTACTGTTAGGTGGTGTGGAGATCTGAGAGCATGTTACATACTAGTATTATTGTATGTTATTACTATCTGGACTTGTGCACCTGTCCTACAGCAAAACTTGCTTATTGGAAATATACCAAATTTGCTATTTCCTTAATACCTACTAAGTTTAATTATCTTACAGAAACAATGCAATGTCTGCAATTATGGTATTGATAAAGTTGAGCATACTTACACGTGGACCAGGCTTCCCTGGTTCACCCTTTTCTCCTTTGAAACCTGAACCTGGCAGTCCCTGGAAGATAGACAGACATCAGATTAAAAATACTGTCAAATTCTAAAGATATTTTTTTTAAATGAAATAGATTTATCAGATTCTTAGAAGTTTTTATACTAAGAACAACAAAAAAGCTAAGCAATACTGACCGGGACTCCCCGTTCACCCTTTTCACCAGGATCACCCTAAGGAGATGATAAAAAAAAAAAGTAGATTAGTAAGCAAAATCTTTACTATTATTCATTTAGGCTGTAAATCATTTAATTCTTCATGTCGCCAAAAGCACATTTAATCCTGTCTCCACTTCAAGAACTATGGCCAATAGCATGATGTGCAAGAAGTTAGACAAACACAAAATGTGAATCCATTAAGCTAGTTTATTATACTAGTATATATTGCTCAGCTTAATTCAATAATTGAAAAATTCATTAGCACTCAGACTCCATTACTGTGATTATGTATATGAAAGCTACTTAATCCAAATGTTTAGAATATTTGTTTTTAACAGGACTATGCTTATCAATCGTCCCTCAGAAAGTCCTCTGCTGTATGCATTACTTATTTGTGCAATTATTTACATATTTATCATTTAATATTTAGTTTTTCAGAGAAACTTCTAGAAAGACAATCAAAATTCATTCAGGAAGTAAACCAGGGAGCAATTTTTGAAAAATCTGGCGTATGAGGCATACGTTATTTTTCCTGTTTTACTTCTGTTTTCTAATTCCTATTGATCATATTTTAATGAAAACAAAATTAATAATTTCAAGTCTCACCTTTTCTCCCCTTATGATTTCACTCCCTTTTTCTTTCACATGTGGTGCTGGTCCTGGTGGGCCCGGGGGGCCCCTTACTCCTTGTTCTCCCTGTCAACACCAAATCCAGGATATTCCATTGAAAACAGTACTGACACTGAGAACAAACATTACTAAGACTGATAACATTAGAGAGAACTACCATTCACTTTTAAAAATATAGCAAAATGGTTTATTTTTAATTCTTATTTCAGCAAAATCAGTCAGAGAAAAGATTACACAAAGAGTTACAGGAGGCACAGTTGTTCAATGGGTGGCAGACAGACATTGCCCTGAAAAAAGATCTCTGCGTCTCCTGTTAGTGTGAAGATTGATGAATACCAAGTATCAGGAACATACCCAATTAATTACTGTAATAGTACAGAAGTATTGTAGTGTGTCCTTTAGGAGGAAGGAAGATTAGAAGGGAAGAGATAAGGTGTAGAAAGCCAATGCCTACAGGAAAATGTTAGTCAAAGCCTATAGTGTTCCATCAGCTTTACGAGTGTCCATAATGGCCAACTTGAAGATAATAACCATGGATCACACTTTTTTAGTATGTATGTGTCCATAGCAGTGTCAGAACCTCATCTCCTTATATAATGCAAAAGCACTATCTTTTATAGTATAACGCCTCCAAAAACACATCATTTCTGTCAAGCAGTAATGCACAGCAATACCATTAATTTTTTTTTGCTAAAGACAAACCTGCGGAGTCAAGGAAATCACTACATACTTCTAGGACCAACATTTTTCAAGAAATTTTATGATAACCAGTTAATTTCAACAATATGTCATGTTGAAAAAAATTCTGTTAGGAATAGTGTGGCTCAAAACCCCCACCTAAGTAAAGGGCCTCTGTCAATGTCACTCATGAGAAGCTTCTGGAGAAAGGGCTCAGAGACACTACCAATTTACTGAATAACCCATGACTGCGTGCTTGTCTTGGCTCCTGGAAATGAAATGTAAGGCACTTCAGCCTAGATGTTGCAGTGGAAGAGGCAACAGATTAAACCTAAAATGTTTTACTTCCCACTTGATGGTGCTAAGAGAACAAATGGAATCCCAGAGCACATCATTTGGCTTAGTTTCATTCAAAAGTAAACCAGTGTGCTCTGAAAACTGCTCCTGGTTAAATCAAAACACAGTAAATGGGAACAATTGAAAGATCTGCTTCAGAATTACACACCACCAAACCAAGGTGGACAGGCCCTCAAGAGTTCTGCCATAATTAATTCTGACAATTCTGGACAGAACATTAACATCCCTCAGAACTAAACTGATTTCAAACAAATCTGATGATGAGTCCTAATATACAGAGTAAATGTTTCCAGATCTGCCTACTGCAAACTGAAGTAGGTGGTACTAGTCACAGCTGATAAACAGGATAATGACCTAAGTTAATGTCAGTTATAACATCATCACAAGTCTGTAACCATTCATGTCTTTTGTCCATCAAGGTGTAAGTTACAGATTTACTCAAGTGCTCCAAAAACTACAATGCAGATTTTCTCCATGAATTGATTCCAACAGTTTATTTATTTAAAACAAAGTATCAAGAATATTTCTGACAGTTGTTCTCTAGAAGCTTTCAGGAGACTCACCTTTTCACCTTTGGGACCTTGAAAGCCCAAGCCCATGTAGCCCTGAAAACAGAAATTACACACACTTAGTCACTTTTTATCCAGTGCTTATGTGCATACATACACGCAAATGAAGGTGTTTTGTACACGGCAAAAGTTAAGAAAGGATATAAAAGACAGAATATGATTTTTAAATGCACATGTTAAACAAATGAATAATTATGGCCTAGTGCCCCCTGTTCTTTTTTTTTAAACCATGTGTCACAGTAATTCAGGAAAAAAATAGAATTAAATTTATCAGATAATTTTATTGTTATTATGCTTTTATAAAAACACTGTTGTGAAAATGTTGACATTTTTAGATTAGATCAAATAATCATAGAAAAAATTTCACTTTATGATGTCCATTAGAGACAAAAACAGATTCCAAAGTGTAAAAAGACCCGCTGCTTTAGGATTGTTAGTTTCCAGATTTTGGGGGATCTGGTGTGCCAAATAAATAAACAGACTTTACAGTAAAAAGAGTCTTACCTTCTCGCCTGGGAGTCCTGGTGGCCCTGGGGGACCCTACAAGACAGTACATTTTAGCATATATACGTCTATGGTATACTTGGTGGAATAATGCCTTATTCTATAAGGACAGCAAAATTGCAAATCTTTCCATTAAACCCAGATGTAAAGTCTTTTTCCTGCTACTGTGCATAATTCACAACTTAAAATAAATAATAAAAACAAACAAAATCTAAGATATCAGACCCTGTTTTGTAGTTGAGTATTGGATCTAATGAGTGTCTAGACAAGAGACAATCAAAAAAGTCTATGGTTCTGAATCATAAAATAACTTTATTGCCAATGGGTTTGGGTGTTTGTTTTTTCAGTGTTGCATGCTAAATATCAGTCCTCACCTCTATTTCATTAAAATTCTTCTTTTTCACATCAGCAAGTGCCAATGCTGACTAAACTGTACAACCAGTTTCCTTTACATCACTTCCAGTTTTATTCAGGAGGGTACAAAATCTCACACAGCTCACTTAAATAGCCAGAAACACTGAGGGCACTTTTACCAAATGGAAATAACTGTTTCCTGAGAGTATTACCTGCATCCAGTACAGGAAGAGAAAATACTAAGTATCTGTTAGACCTGTCAAACAGCTGATGTGCCTTCAGCATTTGGCAGCTGCCATAATAACAGTTGGTTGATACCCTGCTTTCCACAGTACCGCTTATTGTGGCTGCCCATAAGAACAACCTTAACAAACATTTTGATTCAGATTTGGCTGGTAAGTCTGTGGTTTATTTGCTGTAAGTTAAGTGTAGGGAGAAACCCCTATGTTACCTAGTCATTCCTGCCATGGTAGAGTCCAGAAGGCTAAACATGAAGCTTGGAAGCACAGGTTATCTTTCCCAAATCCCAACACTGGCTATACACACCTACTAGAACTTTCCTGTAATAAAACTCTTTAAGTAAAGTGCAAATCACCATGAGACAAAACTTACTGGTTCTCCTGGAGGACCTTGTGGCCCCATTGGTCCCTGAAACCCTGGAGTTCCAGGTGGACCCTGTTAAAAATTAAAATGGCATAATAAAAAAAATGTAAATTTTCTCATACTGACATAATTTTAACTGAAGCTCACTGCTGTTCAAGCATCATTTAGACTTACAGGTAGTCCAGGTTGGCCAGGAAAGCCTTTATCACCTTTTACTAAACTAGGAGGTATGAGACCAATCACTTCACCTGGATCTCCCTATAATAGGAAAGAAAAAAAATAATATCTGAACATCCATTCAAATACAGTCAAAAAACACTAATATAGAGATGAAAGTTGGAGCTATGCAAAATTCAGAATCATTTGGAAACTGACTTAAAAAAGTCACCCAGCTTCTTTTAATTCAGCTGAAAGGTAGCAAAAGATATTATAAATTAAGACCTTAATTGACAAAAGTCCTTTAAGGCCACCTGAAGAAAGAAAAGCCTCCTTTCACACCCTGATTTCCTATATTGTAATGGGTAATCTGAAAGACTTTCCCATCAAACCTGTCACTACTACAATGTAACCACACACCTGGAGCATCTGACCTAGCTACTGAGAGAAGTGGTAACCTCACAATCTCTTTTCATGCTGAGATCTTCAGTCTTATACCTAATTTTGACATAAAAGTCATTAATGGCATCCTTTTTCTTCAAAAAAGGATGCCACTTAGGAAACCATCTTCTCATTACCCACTTTATATGTCTTATTTTTTAGTAGCAAAAGATGCTCTTTTTTGCTACGCTTTTGCACAAAGCTGTAATATTTTAAGTGATTTTAATTCAGGAGTTGTGTACCTATGCATGCATGCCTATGGAGGAATCATTCAAGTACTTCAGTGTTAATAGACTAAGACAGTTCTTTCCATATGAGAGGAAGAGCAAAGGGCATTTTACAACTTCAGGTAGTCACTTCATTACAAAACTGAGATTACATTTAGACATATTTAACTCAGAGCTTGAAATGATATCTTTTTCATTTTAAAGACCAAAATCTCTCTGTTGACATTCATTATTTCATTCTCCAGTTCACAAAACAGTCAGATACCTAGTTGGTTGGTTTAATTTTTTTCTTTATGAAAACTGTTTAGTATGTGTTGGATGCTACTCATATTGTGGGCTACATGACCCCCTTCCACAAACAATATCTATGTGAAACCATTTAGATAAAGGAAATGTCAATATGAAAACAAATGTTCCAACCATAAAACCCATCTAAATCTTTATACACAACTGGGTGGCCACCATACTATCTATGCATAATGATATGCATGACTTTTTTTCTGTTGTAACCCATGTAAAAGAACATTTCTAAGACCTGCACGGAAAAATAGATAAGTTCATTGTTACTAACTGGTGGTTGACCCACTGTCTTTATTTAGTGGGACTGCAGAAAAAAGTACAAAATGAAACATGGAGGTACAATTTCTCAGTCTTTAAGTTAGGACTGCTAGTCTTAGAGGGTGCAGAGTTCACCCTAAGTCTTATTGTTGGGTATGAACAAAGAGTAAAATGTACCTTCATTCCAGGAGGTCCTGGGGGTCCCTGTGAAAAAAGACATATTTGATGTTACTGTTCCTCAGTATTATATATTTTACATCCTATACTCTATATCATTTCATGGAGTTACATTTACATTTCAAGAATCAGGGCTGAAACAAGTGAATCAATCATGCAAGAATCTACTCACTATGCTCCCAGTCAGTCCTGGTAAACCTGGGGGACCTACTGGACCTCTTTCACCCTAAGAAGAAAAGAGAAATTGGTTTTGATTAGGGAACATATGCTTAAGGGATTTTTTTTTTATTTATTTAAACACAGAGATGCTGTTATAAACATATGTAAATGTCACCTTTGTGCCATTACATCCTGGAATGCCAGGTGGACCAGGAGGGCCATCTTGTCCAGGAATGCCCTATATGATAAGAAAGTAAATGAATTAGCAATATTAGCAATAATCCAGTCAGATGTCACGATTAAAACTTTGATGTTCTCTGTAAAAATACATATACTTCATACATACAGGAAGGCCTGGGTTTCCTGGAAAGCCTGATGCTCCTGGGGGACCCTGCAATTCAGAAAAATACAAAGTGAAATGATGAACACACAGAACAGCAATGAGAAGCTACAGCCCAAGTCATGCCTCTAGTGGTGACAGTCAAAAAACAAGCAAGTTTATTTTCAACATCCTTGATAGAATAGCTCTAATCTTCAAAACCACTCAAACATGGCATCTTAGTAATTGATAACTGAAAGCATCTTTTTGTATTTATTTAATTTTTAAGCAGCAATATCTATTTCCCTCAACAGGAACTAGGCCGCGGCCTTACATACAGGTAAAAAGGAATGCAGAGGTGCTGTCTTCTCACGACCATCTTTCCCAAAACAAAATTTACTGTAGGCACCTCTTCATGCCTGTAACAGGAAGGTTACATGCATGCTCAGAGCCTCTTCTAGCAAAGTCAAGAGATCATTGTCACTGGTCAAAATTCGGCTTTGAGCCTTTTGCACATTTTAACACCGATGTTTTCATGGGTGTGTCAGCTGCTCTCCTAGAGTGCTTCAAGAAGGTTTGATGGCAAACATGAAGGAGCATTTTGCATCAGGTAATAAGTTTGGTTCATACTCAAACTGGAAGAAAGCTTCTTGGTATGTCAGAAAGATACCAAAGGCATATTAAGAGCAGTGCTGTTGATGCAGTGGTAAGTACCAGGTGAAAATGCAAATGGGCACAGTCACTGACTGCCCTATGCAGGAAGAACTTCAAAGGCAAAAGAGAGAATTTTGACATTATTGTGCAGTACAAGGGGATGTCATTGATTAACTCAAAGAAGAGACTCTCCCCATCTTGCACTTGAAAGCAGCCACAGAGAGAGTTAAAGGATAAACTCACAGACATCAGAATTGCAAAAAAAAGTAAGTTAGAACTCACCCTTGTTCCCTTTGTTCCTGGTAGTCCTGGTTCTCCAGTATCACCCTGCAAAGGAAAAGAGATAGCTTTAGCTTTCCTAGGTTCAACAATTTAGGGAAAACAAGTGTTTTAAATACTAAAACTTAAGTTCTTACCTTAAGCCCTGGTGGCCCAGGGGGACCTTCAGGTCCTTGCATTCCAGGAAACCCAATCACACCCTGTAGTCCCGGCAAGCCTCTTTCTCCCTGTGGAAGAAAACTCATTAGCAACTAAACAATTGAAGTTGCTTCTTCAAACAACCCCCACATACCCTGTTTCTGTGCACAAGAAGCCTGTTCGGTGGTAAAAAGCTGCATGTGACAGAAAATGTTTTGTGCTGGCATTTGAAAGAAGGATTATTATAAGCAAAGAAATATTTTTGGTTCAGTAAGAGGTTGGCAGGGGTTGAGTGTGGCATTACAGAAAAGCACTCTTTCAATGTCAATGAAACCTTTTTTCTGTCTCCCTGGACAGCACTGTTCACAGCATGTGTACACCCCTGGGATCAGGAAGGTCATCTTCCCTCTAATAAGACCTATTTACATTCCATTCCCACAGACATGCTGCTAAATCCTGGTAGAAAATCGAACACACCAAATCAGCAGCTAAATTCCTGGAAACTGCAAATACTGCTCTTCAGTCACTACTGTATGCATGGCCAATACCACTCCTCTAACATATCACCCACAACAGCAGAGTTTGGAGACCAGGCTTGACACTTAGTCTTGAATTTCAGGGTGGTTCAGAGACAGTGCTTCCAGATACAGGACCTTCCCAAGAAATTGAACACACAGATTGTATATGTCATCCTTTATGTTTTTCATTCATACTGTACGGGACTTCTGTGTTTTCTGTGCTGTCCCTCTCCCTACAACCCCAAATGCATTGAAATCAGAGAAATCTAGAGAAAGAAAATCCATTCACACTCTAGATCAATATTGAAGCTATTACATGTTCACTATACTTGGAGTCCCCGTGAAACCAAGAGGAACACTGCATAAACACTGAATAAAGGCTGCATAATGTCTGAACACAGCAGATCAAAAGTCAAATGTTCCATGTAATTAAAGTTGTCCTGTCAAGGTGTGGTGTAAAACAGGGAGAAACACTTCATATTGTCCAAAAATGCAGGAATATTGAATGAATTAAACAGTAGTGAGCAACTGCAAAAAGGAGAAGTATACGTTTGGACAACAGCTGAAAAAACATGGCACCTGTTTTAGAAACTCAAAAACCAGACCAATTTCCAAAGAATACCAGCAAGAAAATAAAAATCAACAAGGTTCCAACACACAAAAGAAGCTACAAAAAGATTTAAGTGTTTTCAGCAAAACAGGGATGAGATTGCTATTGCGATTAACACACAATTTAGTATTTGGAATTAAGGATCGTGAATAGCAAGAAACTTTGCTCCTGCTTACTCAGAACAAAGATTCACAGCAACATGCTGGTAACTTCCAGGGGTCAGCCGAGGACCGAGCACACAAGAGGAGAAGGATATCTGAGTCTTGGAGAGCTCATTCTTCAAGTAGGTGTAACAGGCATCTTGCAAAGAAAAGGTTATGACATGCAAGCAGAGGAAACTGAGCAATGACCCACAGACATGGTGCTAGTTACAGTTTCAGAGGATGAGAGGAATTGGAAGATTTGTGGAGTTACTGGGGTGATGTTGGTTTGTGGCTCTTTGGCCAGGATTTTGTTACGAAGATGAAACAACAAGGGAGAAGAGAGGTGATTGACAGGTAAGAAGATCAAGGCCAAGGAGGAAAGAGAGGGGAAAACTGTAACTGAGATGACAAGAGCATGAGAAAGTCAAATCAAAATAGCATTCATTTATTAAATTTTCTTGCCAGGGAAAATTCTTCTGCCACTTTTCCTCCCCTCAAAATAAAGTTTTCAATAAAAAGTTACTTCCTGAGGCAAGCAATCATTTTTTTCCTTGAAGTGCCAAAATGGAATGATCTCCTCTATTTACTCCCCAGCATTCTTTGTCGTGGCTTGAGAATGAAGTTTGCTAGTAACCCAAATCTGAGGCAGTGTGTTATACCACAAAACACAGAAAAACAAACAGCAAAACACTTAAAAAAATACACTTCTAGGTCAGCTGTATAAGGTAAAAAGTCCAGGTTCTAAAGCAGCTAAAATTACATTGAAAAATATTTTAACAAAGATTGTATTAGGATCTGGGTCTCTGAATAAATGTTAAAGTAATTAAAAATCTGAATGCTATCTGAAATGTTAAACAGATTACCGAGGTTATTAAATTAATACTTTGGCTGGTTAATTGGCACTGCAGGAACAAATGTATTCCTAGAAAATCAGATGTTGTGTCACTTCAGACCAAGATTTTGCACTGAACCCTGGGCACTTGCTCTTGTGACCTGCTGGGAGATAGACTAAGAAGGGAGGAGACACTCAAATACATAGAACAGGGTTTTCCAATGCTGAAGAAAAGCACAACATGTGCAAATGAGAAGAAAACAAGATTAGTTTGACACCCACGGAGAAATATGAGTCATGTGTAACACAGCTAATACTTTCTGCACTCAGGAATTCTGAAGATTTCAATACGGTTAGAACACTGCAACACAGAGAAATGGTCCTTTCTCCATTCTTAAGAAAAGATAAAATTACCGTTTACAGATCAGATTTTCTCTTAGTCTAAGGCTCCCTTAAGACCGTTCTGGCTCTGTAAAACATGCCTGTAAATCCCTCATTAAGGTAGTGACCACTTCAGCTTGCCAAGGAGGTTAACTCAGGGCCTGAAATAAATAAAAGCTCAGGCTTCCAAGCCTGCTGTAGTCAATTCTCTCAAAGTTGTCTTCAACCTCCCAGGCTGCCCTGAGGGGTAGAAAATAGCTGCAGGAGCAGAGCTGAGACGATACCAAGTCACTCTGAGCTAAGATACGCCCAGGCTTCCCTAGAAGCATTTTATTTTACTGACTTGAACTGTTAGGCCAACAAGAAAAATAACTGGCCAGTCGTCCAGGACTTCTGGACATCCAGTTAAGCTACTGGATGTCTCAAGGCTTGAGAGCATAACTCCTGTGTATGTGGAGGGCTCTACTGTCCCAAATGCTGCAGACTCGTGGTTTCCCATACTGGAACTGAGCTCATCTTTTTGACTGTGATTTGCCAGAGGAAAGTAAGGAAAGATAAAGCTGACTGGGCATGTGAGAATTGCCAGATCCCTCTCCGTATACAACCTGCCACTTGGTTATTATTCTAACAGGGAAGCATGGACTTACATGCTGCCTATACCTTTACTCTGCATTCATGTTTGACTTTACTGCAAAGTAAGTTTGGGGTAAGTAGTCCAAAATAAGTATTGGGTAAGTAACCCAAACTTGTGCAGTCTCAGGCTACAGTTAATGAGACCTTATTCCTCCATGCCAGCCATGGAAACCCAGGGAAGTTAGGACAACCTATTCCACCAAGACCCAGTAACAGACCTAGGGATGTCTCCTGGGTTACAGTCCCTTTCTTTAGTCCAGGTATCAGACTAAGTCTTTGTAGAACAGTCTTAGAAAAGTAGTGTACCAAAACCTGGAAGGAAAGAAACAGTGCTAAAGAACAAAGGTCCTCCTTCAATTCTCCTGCTCCAGTTAATACCAACTTCCACCATGATTTTTTTTTCATCAATGCAACTACACTAAATTATAGTAAAATTCTATCAGTCTTAAAGTACCTACAATGAACAAGAGTACAGAAACTCTACCATCTTGAAGCTGTAAATTCACGTGAATGCAGAGCTCCACATATCCTAATATCACTAAGTAGATTAGACTGCAGAGATCACTGGGGTAGCAACATTTGTACTGCTGCTTTCCAAGCCAAAGCTGCTTATTTGGAACTTCAAAGCTCAGATGAAGCTATCACTTACTGTGCTCTGCAGTACAGACATAAGCATGTCCTGAAGATGCCTTGCATTGCAAGGAAACACTTGAGCAGCCTCCTTTCCCTTCTTGCCTGCCCAGTTCCTTTCTTCACTCAGTGTTCCAGCCAAACAGCCCAACAGCTAGTGTTTGCACTACATTTATGCTGCAACTCATTAAGCATCCACAATACATAAACTGACAAGTACCAGATCACCACTGCTACCCCACTTATTTTTCACTCAGCACTGACATTTCTAGCCGTGATGCCTGAAGAGCATGAGACTGACTACAAGGACAATATATTGTTCAAGTTCCAATATTCACAGCTGCAAAATCTTGGCAAGTAATACTGAAAGAGCTTCTGCTTCTTACAAATCAATTCATAAGAACCAAAAATTAAAACATATGTAACCAAGTCATCCGTACCTCTGCTGATTCAATGCAAACTGTCAGAGAACACAAAGGAGAATTCATTACTCAGCTCACAAAAATGAATATTCTTTACACTCAGCTGCTGAAAATGTGGAGGTGCTATGTAAAAAGACATCAAGTGCGCTGTCGCTGTTGCTCTCATGTAATAAGCAAGATGCTGGTGTTAGCCCAGCTTTTGTGAAATGCATCCAAATGCCTTTGAATTAGATAGTTAAAAGCAATTGAATGGACTTGTAAATACAGGTGAACCTGTTAGGAGCGTAAACTGCACGGGCTCTTATTTTTTCTGGCACCCATCCTTCCAAATTAGCCATGAAATGCTGCTTCACACATGGAACAACTGCAGACTTCTAAGCAAGATTCACATGGAATAAGGAGTTTCAGAAGACTCAGCTGCAATAAATTAAGTGCTGAGGCAGAGGAAATAATCACTACCCCATTATAAATTACTTCCCCTATTATTTTGTCTAGGGACTGCTGGACTGGGAGATTTTAGACTTGAGAGACTGGTAAAAGGGACATAAATCAACTGTTTCCATCAGTTCAGGCTCACAGCATGTCTAGGCCCATACAAATAAAATGTTCTCACGCTCTCCAGAGACAGAGGCACGTGGTAAATAACAATGTGCAGATCTTCCCGAAGCCATTTATTTGAAAGATGCTTCATTTGCCTCTGCCAGTGATCGCCCTGCAGCTGGGATGGCAGGACAGACACATGCCTGCCCTTTGGCTGAAAAGGCATAAAACTCAGTCTTAGGGAGAGATGTTTTTTGACAGCTACGATGAAGAGAGAAATGCCTTTTTGGCAGCTGAGCTAATCTATCCAGCAAAGGTGGCTGTACTCTTCCTCTTCTTCCTCCTCCTCCTTTTAAAGGGATGGTACCACCTCACCCTTCTTTACACCAGTTGGTATCATTCCCTCGGCCTCCACTGCACCAGTTCAGGTCACTAAATTTACTCCTCTTCAGCAAATGAGCTTGTTCCACTCTCAGTGAGCTGAAGAACTCATCAGGTGGCCAGGCAGCTGCCAAATCCGATGTGAGGAAGACATAGCAATGCAGGATGCAGGGTGGAAAGGCAGCAAGAGCAGCCTCCTCACATCATTCCAGTGGGGTTTGCTGGAGTTCATCCACCAGAGCTCCTCAGCTGTGCCTTCACTGAAAGAGGAACTGAGCCTGGAGCTAACAAATGCTTGACCTTGCCAAAGAAGCTGTCTTCAGACCAATGTTGCTGCTGATTCCAATGATGTTATAAACTCAGACTTTGTCTCTTATGAACACACATTCTGCCCCCTTCCCAAAAGGTCTTCAGTTCACTGACCTAAAATGCCACCAAGGGCATGTGTGGCAAGGAAACCCAACCACTTTGAGATGAAAATTAAGGATGTAGTTTCCAAAAATAGAGTAATAGGGCCTGACAATTCAGAATTCTTTGCTACTTTTCTCTTATCCTGTCTGATTTTAGAAACAGTCTCAAACATTGTTTTTGAAAGAGATCAGTTTGAGGCCTAAAACTGTTAACAAGAAAGCCCATCACCTAAAAGCATTTGTCACATTTTGACGCTCCAGTGTGACCTTGTAAAATCTACAGCAATGCACAACTGCCTCACAATGTCCTATGTTGTTTCTACCCAGACTATATCAAGCCACATGAGAGGTGAATGCAGGGTCTGCATTTGTTCCTTCATTTGAGGTAACTGTGAGTGCTCAAGTGAACTGGCTTCGAGGTGTTAGACCACTAATTATACTGCCCTGTGGGAAACACTATTGTGCAGTCTGAGTAGCACTCTCAAGTCACTGTTTCTCTCCAGACTCTTTCAAACATGTGTTACAGAATTGTAATGGGCTCAGTGTTACATTAGGGAAGAAATGAAGTGGGGAATATCCAATTCTCTATTAAAAGAGTATTTTTACCCACCAGAGGGAGCACCGGTGCTGAATATCTTTCAGGATTAAAATAAACATGTTCAATAAATATCATCTGCTTGTCCTCAGTTGCACTTACCATTTTCTGTATTTTATTGAAAGTGTGAAGTGGATATCAGTCAAACAAAAATATTACTATATGCTCACAGGGCAAGTGTCCTCAAATGAACTAAGGATGCTTAACATTACAGAATTCCCACTGCACATTCTTCGGCCCCAGAATCTATCTCTGCTTATAGCTATACAATTCTGGAGCCACAGAGTAATGAGTAATTAATTACACAAACATAACTGTGAAGACATGCAAAGAATCTGTGTAGGAGCTCTGTAAAGATTTTGGCTCATTCAGAAGTTTTGGGGCTGAGCCTCTAACAGTATGAAAAATGGAAGAGGGGGGCATGGGGGAGGGAGGTGGGAGTGTCAGCAAAATCTGGATTCTTGCACTGCCAGGAAGCATCTGAGAAAGCTCAATCATGTGGAAACAAGAGTCGCTTTTTTGGCATGACTAACAGAAGGTGCAGCCATGACAGTTTTACATCACTCACATAGCTCCAGTCAGGCTGGCTGTGAGCTGGATGAGTCCCCTACACAACCTCAAGCCTTACCAGGGCTTCTCTACATTATATGCAGACAGATATGTCAATAAAGAGCTACCCAAAGAGCTGCTGGGGAACAGCACGCTCTGGTTGTGCCCTGTCTGCCACAGTGTTTGTTCTACCATTTCTTACTCCCTTTGCTCCCTCCCTCGTGACTTTCACCTGTGGAACATCTTTGGTCCCACAGTTAAACCAGCTCTCAGGATGCATTTCATGGTGGAAACACTGAGAAGCACCCACTTACGGAGAAAAAGCCAGTGCCATACAGGTTCATACACAAAGGGACAGAAGCTGCACTGTGATCACTCAATGATGGCATCTCACTCAGCTTTGGTGCTTCACTCCCTGAAAGATTTTCTCTTCCTGATACAAAAGTAGCCATTCCTGAGCCTCATGAATTTACAACACTGGAGAACCTGTGCAGTTTGATATAAAATGAACCCAAACCTCCAACAGTGAATCTATCAATATAAACATTAATTAGAGAGCAATTCTGGCTTACAGTTCAGGAACTGAGACTGTGCCTCTGACTCCTTAAATGCTTAGATTGAAAGCATATTTCAGTGTCCTCTCATGGCTGCACAGAACATTCCTCAGGAAGCTTCTAAGTCCTTCCCAAGAGTACAAAAATAGAATAATGATCTTTGATTATCCTTTTCCCTACATATCAGTATGTATCTCCTTAGTTGGTATGCAAGTAAGTGGGTGGATATACAGTGTGTCTGCATTTGATTTAGAAGCTGAATAAGAAGTAAAATAAGCTGACTGAAGTAAAATTAACATTCAGAAGTCAGTCATGGCTACAGACTCAGCCTCCTTTTAATTAGTGTCAAGCAACTGGCTACTATCAGCATTGTACAATTTCATTTAAAGCAGCTGTAAGTAATGATCCCTCTCTAAATAATTTACCCACTCTTCTTTATGTAATTCCTCTTCTTTCTCACATTGTAGCTATTCCCCACTTTCCAACTGCTGTGCTGTTTTTATAACCAAGGTGCCCAAATTTCACTTTTTAGGACTTCCTGAGCCATACAGTCTCTCAACATTACCTTACATTTATGAGTCTTTGGTCAATGTACTTTTTGTGTGATTTTTTTACTCCAGTGCTCCACTGCAGGTAAATGGTACAGATCCAGAAGTAGATAGGGTGCTGAGAAGAAATGTATTTGCATTTACAGCAAACTATTACTTAGAAGATTTGCTTTGTCTCCATTAAAAAAAAAAAAAGAGAGAGAGAAAACAATATCCCTGGAGTTTAGTGAGGTACATACACCTTTCAGTCATCCACAAAAAATAAGATGCAAGACTTGTAGTTGAATACTTTTTAAGCCAGGAGTAATCTACCTCAAAGCAAGATTGAGGGCAACACAATACAGAGACAAATACATATACAAAACTAACAGAGAGCAGAAGCCAATAGACGGCAAGTGAACTTAATTCTCCAGCTGCAGAAGTCTGCCTGCACAAAGCTTAGCACATGGGTGAAAGAGCATCTTCCTATCAGTTAAAACCACCCTGGAGAACAGAATAACCTCAAAGAACCATGAGGGAAGAAGACATTTAAAGGACAAATGCATTTGCACTGTAAAAAAAAAAAAGGAAATTCTATCACCTGGAGACAGGTTGAATCAAAAGGGTGCTATATTTCCCACCCCTTCTAATCATCTGTTGAACTCATTCGGTCTGAGTAACTCTTCCTTTGTTTTATTGCACATTGTGTTAAATCACTTCCAGTGGTGAAGGTCCATGAATATAAGGGGTAAAAATGCTCCACGCCCTTCCTTTTTCATTAGTGAAAATTATTTACCATTTGTTTGTATTTGGCATTGTTTAAAAGCTCACATTTAGAGATGAAACAGAAAAAAAAAAAAAAAAAGTTATTGAACTTTTCAGGTTTTTTTTAATTTCTTTTTGTTCACATCCTAGACCTGGAATGAAATGTGACGTTACATGCAAGTTTTATTCTCCTGCCAAAGGTTTGTCATGGACATATTTACAGAAAATAATCTCTTCCATAAATAGTAAAAACATGGGCAGCTGGTCCTAGACAGTACAGACTGCAACAAAGTTCCCATAATGAAGTAGCTCATCTCTTAAAAAGTACATGAGCACGTGACAGACAATACTATCCAAGACAGTCTATTCCAGCTGTTTTTTGGAGTTAGGTTTGAAATGGCATTTCTAAAGTTTTAAACATGACAAAAGTTGGATAGGAGTAAAATGTCCTTCCACAGAAGCTAGAGGAAATCATCTAGCTCCTGACTTTTTAACATGAGAACCCCACAAGGCAGATAACATTGTGTCTCAAAAGTGTAAATCAGTGCTGCTTCTGTTTCATCTCTACAGCCTCTTGACTCAACCAGCTCCACTGGGCAGCAGATACTACAATACCATTCTTTTGTACTACCTGCAAGGTTTTTCAGCCTAAATCGATTAAGTCAGCAAAGATGCAATAATCATTAATAAAATACCGTAAAAATCTTTTCTGCATTGTGGAGGACATCAGCACTGTTCCTCGTCAGGGAACGCCAGCCCGAAAGTCGGAGGTATACAGCTCAGTAGATGTGTTCTTTTTGACAAGAACAACAAAAAGAAAGGACGGGTGAAGGGGTCGATCTGTGATGCGGGAGTGCCACCCAGAGGAGCGCGCGGGGAGTGACACAGCCCAGAATGGGACCGTCACAGGCAGGGGACAACGCATCCCCCCGGGGCCGCCCGCTCCGCTTCTGCCGGTGTCCCCCTGCCCTTCCTCCGGTTCCTGCCTCTGCCCCAAGAGGGACGGGGTGCGGAGGCAGTTTCGCTATCAGAAGGTTGTACTGTGCCCACATCTGGAGAGTTTCACTTTTCCAAGCACTTTTCTTCCTGAGGCAAATGGTGTCCCTCAGTCTCCCATGCCTTGGCATCAATATAATTACATTTAATACCCAGAACTTCCTAAAGAGATCCTCTTGGAGGAGTTTCACAAGGCTGTGTGTGCCCTTGCAGGATTTCCAGCTTCCCTCTCCACATTTTTGCACTGAAATGAGGTGAAGATTCGCGATTGCATCCTTAACTCAGGAATCTCACTGAAGGGGGTGCATACAGCTGGCAGCAGCACTGCCTGCTCTGTTTGCTTCTCCTCTGCCCCAGCCATTGGTATTATTCCCTATTTTTTCTTTTTACCTAAATCCTGACGTTGGAGTCAGAGGGAACTTCAGACTGGCCCTCTGTACTAGAGACCCTCCCCACTATTACTACGACTTAAATCCAGCTTTGCAGTTTTGCAGAATATTTCAGTCTTTGCTTGGCTGTCAAACAAAATGTTCTAACAAAACTCAGGGTCACCAAAAGCCCTCAGTGATCCTACTATTCTTCTAACTAGCCCCTAAACATTTTTGTTGCCTCAGTTTACAGTCAGTAACAGTGTCAGATGAGAAGAGTGAGAGGACATCTGATTTGATGCCCAGTGTCTGCGTCTACTCACTCGCTCAGCTGAGTATTTACTTTAACTGCACATGCTGATCTTTGACACAAGTCATGGTGAGAATTATTTTTGTTGGCATATCAAAGCACTTCAAAATGTTCCAGCTGAACTTCAGTGGATGCTGTCACACGCTTTCGTTAAGAGCTACAAAGTTTATGGTTAGGTTTTACCATTCTAGTTACTCTTAAATTTTAAGGGATAAAAAACATGATTATCCAGACAGGAGTTGCTTTTCCCTTGTCTTCACCTTAATTTTGCTTTGCTTGTGCTGTTAAAGACTATATAGGAGAACATTTTACCTGGTACTGAAAGCAAATAACGACTTTCATCATTTAGGTTAACTTTTTTTGCTATGTTGTCTGCAGTTCAACTTACTTATTGTTCTGCAACACTTTCTCAGGTCTTACACTTAGTAGAAAGGAAATGTAAATCTTTTTAACATCCCTTAAAAATGCTTTCTCAGCTGTTCTCACTTCTTCTGTGGTATTATGCTTCTTTCTCAGCTAACCTAAATCGTTCCTCCATCTGTTTAGGATCTTGCTTGTGTGACACCACCTATAATGGCAGTTGTCCCTGACCATGGCAGAGGGGCTGGAACTAGATGTCCTTTAAGGTCCCTTCCAACACAAACCATCCTATGATTCTATAAAGTACTCCGCTATCCCTTTTTTAGCAGCTACTTCAGAATTCCTCTTTGAAAATTCCACTTTCATGCTGATTTTTTACTGTTCTGTCTCGATTCCTGATGTGCACTTGCAGCCCAGAAGGCCAATCCCATCCTGGGCTGCATCGAAAGAAGTGTCACCAGCAGATCGAGAGAGGTGATACTGCCCCTCTACTCTGCTCTGGTCAGACCTCACCTGGAGTTCTCAGCACAGGAAGGACATGGACCTGATGGAGCGGGTCCAGAGGAGACCACAATGATGATCAGGGGGCTGGAGCACCTCTCCTATGAGGACAGGCTGAGGGAGTTGGGGTTGTTCAGCCTGGAGAAGAGAAGGCTCCGGGGAGAACTTACAACAGCCTTCCAGTACCTGAAGGGGCCCTACAAGAAAGCTGGAGAGGGAATGTTTACAGGGGCACGTAAGTGATAGGACAAGGGGCAATGGTTTTAAACTAGAGCAGAGTACATTTAGATTGGACATAAAAAGGAATTTTTTTACCATGAGGGTGGTGGAGCACTGGAACAGGTTGCCCAGGGATCTGGTGGAGGCCCCATCCCTGGCGATATTCAAGGTCAGGCTTGATGAGGCTCTGAGTAACCTGCTCTAGTTGAGGATGTCCCTGCTCACTGCAGGGGGGCTGGACTAGATGGCCTTTGGAGGTTCCTTCCAACCCAAGGCATGCTATGACTATATGATTACAGGTATCTATGGTTACCAGTTTCATTAATGCTTCTGAAAGAAGTGGTTTTGAGAATTTTGTATGAAATGTAGCTTTTTAACCTTTCTAATTAAATCCAAACTTTAAGAGAATTCAGATCTGCCTTTCTGAATTCCTGTGTCGTGTGGCTGGATGTTTTCAATGACTAATGTGATTTACAACTTCTCACTGAAAATGTAAGTCTAAAATCTGAAATATGAGGCAGCTGACTGACATCAAGGAAGCAAACAACTACCACTAGTATGAGATAAAAAAATGAAAAGCAAATCCCAAATCACTTTTTGCTCTTGGCTAGACATACTAGAAAGTGACTAAAGGAGACTACCATATTACTGTGGTTCCCTAGTAAATATTACATATGGCCAGGGTGTCGTAGCAATAATCATATAGGAAGATTATATAGAAGGTTGCTTCTTGTGAATACTGCTACAGAAAATGTAGGCAGGGAGTAATTATTAAGTGCATCAAGTATTAAATTATTGTCTGGGAACTGACATATCACAAAACCATCAATTATAATGGATGGCTTAGCCAGAGATCCCCAGCAAACACAAGATAAACAATGGCAGAATGATTTGAAGAAGCCTGAGGGGTAAACAACCCAATGTAGCTACTACTGTACCCAAGACATTTGCTCTCTCAGACCCATAATCTACACACACAAAACCCCCTCAGCATCCTAGAGTATTAGTGGGCAATAAGATGAAGATACAGAAAGCAGAAGCAGACTGCAGGTGCTGTCATGCATATGACCAGATCCTCAAAAACTGCATGCCGGGACATAACTTTTACTATCACTATCTAGTCAGTAGTTACTGGAAGCATGACTCTCTTTGCACAGACAAAATTTTAAGTTTGGGAAGATTCCGAACTAGCCAGGCACTGGCTGGCTCCGCTTCCCAAGCATGCAGGTTTCAGCAAAGCAGAGATCTTATAGGTCAATTCTCATCTTACTTTGATCTCAGATTTGGGAAACTTTAATGACTTCATTGGATGCTCACATGCTTCAGATCAAAATGAGGCCCTGTCATCCTTCGCAAAATCACAATGAAGGCATACGCTGACAGCAGTTGTACAAATACAAAAGCAAAACCCATGAGGCTAGAGAGCATCCTTTATTCCAGGAAAAAATACCTGAGATTATACCAATACCTTTACAAGCAAAGATAACGCATCTGGCAATAGCTGCTTGAAAGGTCATTTTATGCCAACTGAAATACTACTGTGTGAAAACCTCTAAAAGTCATCTCTGAAAATGAAGTATTTTGATGTCCATCACAAAGTATTACTGGGGTACCTGCTTTTACAGCACTTTTTCCATAGAGAGAAATTAATCAGTGTTATCCATTAGTTTGTGTTAATCACAGATATGTAGCTGTACTGAGCGCAAAACTACATCTTGTTATAGAAAATGTTGCCAGAAACATTCGGTTCCCAATCAATATTATTCAAATTCTTTTGACACCTCACTCTTTTCAAGAATAGCAGCTTAACAAAGCTCTCTTTATGAAATATAGATGATCTTTTTCCGTGATTTTAATTAAAAAGGTTATTTTACACTGAGTGACATAGAGGGTAAATCAATAAAAATAAACAATTGTCACTGCAGAACTGACATAAATATTTTGACAGTGGCCTGGTTTTCAAAACTATTTATAAACCACAAGTCTCCTTGAAGAATATCAGACAGCTGATCAGTATCTTTACTTCTTTTATTATGGTCTTCTGATTCCCCCTTTCAGGAATTACTAGGTTATTTCATGTTATCCATTAGCACTTTCCAGGCTGCAAACACAATCTTTCCTCCCACATTACCCATCAACACTGGTTAACTGTATGTCCTTCTCTGGGATGTGTTAACTTAGCTGCACTTTCCTTGGTGCCCTCAGTTCACAGAATCATAAAATGCTTTCAGTCAGAAGGGATCTTTAATGGTCATGTAGTGCAAACTCCTGAGTGAGCAGGGACATCTCCTGCTTGATCAGGTTGCTTAGAGCCCCATCCAACCTGACCTTGAATGTTTCCAGGGATGGGGCACCTACCACCTCTCTGGGCAGCCTGTGTCAGTGTTTCACCACCCTCATTGTAGAAAATCTCTTAGAATCATAAAAACATTTAGATTGGAAAAGACCTCCAGGATCATCCAGTCCAACCTTCTACCTAACACTTCCATGGTCACTAGACCATGTTCTGAAGTGCCACATTTACTCGCTTTTTGAATACCTCCAGGGATGGTGACACCACCACCTCCCCGGGCAATCCGTTCCAATGCTTAACTGCTCTTTCACTAAAGAAGTTTTTCCTCCTATCTAATCTGACTTTCCCCTGGTGCAACTTGTGGCCATTACGTCTTGTCCTGTTGAACAGGCCAGCACCCACATCTCTACAACCTCCTTTCAAGTAGTTGCAGACAGCAATAAGGTCACCTCTCAGCCTCCTCTTCTCCAGACTAAACAAACCAAATTCCCTCAGCCTCTCCTCACAGGACATGTTCTCCAATCCCCCAACCAGTCTTGTTGCTCTTCTCTGTACCCTCTCCAGCATCTCTGTGTCTTTCTTATATCATGGTGCCCAAAACTGTACTCAAGGTGTGGTCCTACCCAAGACTGAGCCCTGAGGAACACCACTCATGACCAGATTTAACTCTGTTTACCACTGCTCTCTGTGCTTGGCCATTTAACCAGTTTTTAACACAACAAAGAGCACACTTACCTAAGCCTTATATCTAGTCTAAATCTACCCTTTTTTAGTTTAAAATCATCATCCCTTGTCCTGTTGCAACAGGCCCTGCTAAAAAGAGTTCCCATCTTTCTTATAAGCCCCTTTAAATACTGAAAGGCTACAGTAAGGTCTTCCCAGAGCCTTCTCTTCTCCAGGATGAAAAATCCCAACTCTCTCAGCCTTTCTTCATAGGAGAAGTGTTCCTGACCTCTGATCATTTCTGTGGCCCTCCTCCAGACCTGCTCTAATAGGACCGTGCCTTTCTTGTGCTGGGGACCCCAGATCTGGATGCAGTACTTCAGATGGAGTCTGACCAGAGCGGAATAGAGGGGGAGAATCACCTCCCTTGACATGCTGGCCACACTTCTTTTGATTCAGCCCAGGATATGCTTGGCTTTCTTGACTGCAAGCACACATTGCCAGTTCATAATCGGCTTTTCATCTGCCAAGTCCTTCACAGTCATTCTAACTCAGGCATGAACAGGTGCTGTACACAAGGGAAGTTCCTACAGCAGCCACTTAAGTAGAAACACTGAGCAAACCTATGCAAGATTTCTCTCCAACAAGGGCTTCTTTATTATTTTAAGTCATTAATATCACAAACATATTTTCTCTATCTTTTGATGCCTAGAATGACAGAAAAAGCCTTAAAGTCTGTTCCCAGGTGGTAAACCTTAAAAAACAAAACAAAATAAATATACAGGGACATAGTTGACTGGAACAGTCAACTCTTCATTCCACAACAAAAATGGAGAAGCAGAATTACCTGTAGACTGCAAAACTCTGGGTGATTTTTAAGACTGTATGAGTGTGTAGGACAGAAAAGATTGGTCACTGCTCCTGGTGATGGAGGACCACAGAGATTTCCCAGTAACTGTCAGCCTAAGCCAGTAACAGAGCTACCTGGCTTTCAGACCCCAAACTGCACAGGCAAAGTCGGTTTGTGTACTTTTTCAGCATGGTCAATCCACACAGGGATGATGCATCCATCAAGGGAAATGGTGAAGTAATTTTTATGTAGATATGATAACACAGATACAGTCTGAGAATTCAGCAAACAAAAAGAGGCCAATATAAAAGGATTTGCTCAAGTTTTCTTCCATCTCAAAGAAACCAAAACCTTCAAAAGCTGCAGGGATGTAAGAGTTAATTCTATCTTTATTTACTATTTCCTTGCAGAGATTTTTTTTCCTAAGTGCAATACTACATGTGCAATGACAAAACTGAATTTGATACTCTTGTGACTTTAACAGTTAGTGCTGAGGCAGGGCAATCTTCATATTTACACTAAAGAAGGAGAATTTATACTTTAATGCATTCTAATTGATGTGTTAGAAGATTAATCATCCTGTGTTAGCAAAATTCCAGTGTTACCTCCATTTATACATGTTTCTGATATGGAGTTAAGTAAGTGCAAATGGTCATCAATGAGAGAATGACATTCTTGGAAGAAGTCAGTGCATAGAGAATTTTACCCAGCTCTATACAGTCTTTGCTCCAAATGGTAATTAAATGCTTAACATGGCTTTTCTACACACATTAATGGCTTGCACTTGCACTAAGCCACAGCTGCTTAAAACTGTTCTCAAAAACTAGGTAGGCATAAAAGAGAAAACACAGCTTCTGTCTGTTTCTGAGTAACCCAATAAAATGTAGGCAAGCATTCAAAACTCTAATCAGTTTAAACAGATCTCACACTTTAGCTAGGCTAGAAAGAACAGTTATTGTGATGAAAACCGAATAAAAAGTGTAAGAGGAAACAAATGAAGATGTCTTAGGCTAATCTGTGTAATGGAAGACAGTAAGGTATTATTTATTATGGTATTATTTTAGCAATATCAGGTTTGTCTAAAAGTTCTTCACCTTTTGTTCAGCAAATTCTTCATTCTTGACATTATATAGCTTAAAATAACAGCCTGATGTTCAGTGTAATAATAAAGGCTTTATAGGATAAGAGCCATCTGTTGCAATTACACTCACTTTCTGAAATTTTCTGAAGGGGATGTAAACCCTTAGCCCTTGTCAATTATATGCCCTTGATGAAGCATGAGTCATCTTACAGGAGTTTGGCATAGAGACACAATTTTCATGGAAACAGTCTAATGAGAGAACATATTGAATGTATTCTAAACATGACCATCCAAATGGTCATATTGATGAAAAGATTCTCAAAAGAGAGAGAAAAATATGGCAATGTAATTTGCTCTTCCACTGCTGAAATGCTGTTGGGTAATATTTCTTGGGTATTTCACAGCTTTTAAGTCAAATACTATTTTCAGCATTTTTTTGCTGGTGAGATCATTAATATGATCATTTGGCCAAATATATCTTAATTTAGCTCCACCCCCAAATCATAAAGTCTGGAACTTCTTCCCACACTACGGTAGGAAATATATCTCCAGATGTTAATAATTAAGGCATTAAAGGGTAAACCCAGCACCCACTTCCGCAGCTGCTGAAGATCTCACAGCAGTAAACTGGTGTGGTTATGTTGCTGAAGGGTGTGGGTGGATTGGAAAAAGCCCTTCGGTGTTTGTGCACTTCTGCATAACAAGGAAGCCAGACCATAAAGGTTTCCAGTGTAGGCAACATGTTGGTTGTGGATGGTGCAAGGCAGAATGGATACGTGCTTCTCACACAAGTGGCTACATGAGAAGTGGAGAGCGGATGTTCTTGAACATGGTCTCCTGGGGTATCACAAGAGCTGGGCATGGTTGCCCTCTTCTGACCTGGATCCGGGTATGATCAGTCTTTCTAATTGTTGCTTCTCTGATTAAACAACATTCATGTAGATCTCTGAGGTACCAGGTACCACTACTATGTGTGCATCAATGGGGATTGTGTTTAGCAGAGACGCATTTCAAATCCAAATATTATTGCTGGAAAGACCATTTCTAGACTTTCAAGCAGGAAGGATGCTTCCCTTGCTTTCCCTCATCAACTCCAGTCTTCAGGCCTGCGACTGAGTAGCAAGCCATCCTTATTCCAGACAGGCATTAAATGTAAAGAATTGTGATGAAAAGCTGTGCTAGACTAAAACAAGGATGGGGTGGATGATTTAAAATAAAACTCAGTTTTCTGTTTGAAATCCAAAGTGCACATTTGAAAACCCCAGAGTGTTAGCAAAAATTCATACATACTGATCTGAATCAAGTTACTTTACATACATTCCAAAATACCTTCAAATGCCTTTCTTGATTATTGTCTTCTAGGTATAACTATTCATTCACCTGTCTAGATGACTCTAATGACAATAATTACATTTCCTACATAGTCTGAAAGTATGTAAATATTTCCCTATACACGTTTAAAGACAGTGAAGTTTGTGATGGAACCCATTAGGAAGAGCACAGAGTATCCTGCTTGAGGGTAGGAAGGCTCTGCAGAGGTATTTGGACAGGCTGGAGCGATGGGCTGAGGTTTAACAAGTCCAAGTGCCAGGTCATGCACTTCGGTCATAACAACCCCAGGAAACACTCCAGGCTTGGAGAGGAGTGGCTGGAAAGCTGCCTGGCAGAAAGGGACCTGGTGGACAGACAGCTGAACATGAGCCAGCAGTGTGGCAAGGTGGGCAAGAAGGCCAGCGGCATCCTGGCCTGTGTCAGAAATGGTGTGACCAGCAGGAGGAGGGAGGTGATCATTCCTCTGTACTCAGCACCTTGAGTACTGTGTCCGGTTTTGGGCACCACAGTACAAGAAGGACATTGAGGTGCTGGAGCAGGTTCAGAGGACGACAACAAAGCTGGTGAGGTGTCTGGAAAGCATTCCTAATGAGGAGAGGCTGAGGGAACTGGGGTTCTTTAGTCTGAAGAGGAGACTGAGAGGAGATCTTACTGCTCTCTATAACTACCTAAAAGGAGGCTGCAGCGAGGCTGGTGTTGGTCTCTTCTCTCAAATTTCTAATGCTAAAATTAGAGGAAATGGCCTCAAGTTGCATCAGGGAAGGTTTAGATTGGATATTAGGAAGAAATTCTTCACTGAGAGAGTGGTTGGGCACTGGAACAGGATGCCCAGGAGGTGGTGGAGTCGTCATCCTTGGAGGTGTTTAAAAAATGAGTGGACGTAGCACTTGAGGCTCTGGTCTAATGGATAGAGAGATGTTGGGATGAAGGTTGGACTTGGTGATCCTAGAGGCCCTTTCCAACCCTAATGATTCTATGTTTCTACTCTGGACATGCGTGCATGAGATCTGGAATTTACTGTGACTTCTGTTGCTATGGTCTGATATGTCTCTCTCTTCAACAATTTAAAGTAACTTACATTAATTTGAGGTAGTTTTGGCTTCTAACATATCAGACAAGCATTTCTTTGAAAGAGAACTTTTTGAGTTCTATGCAAATGAAAAATGCCAGCAAGAGCTCTAGCAAAGAGAGTCAGGACTGCAGCTGGAAATAAATGAAGCATAAGCACTGATACAAATTGTTTCCCAAAACTATCATTAAAAAAATAATCTAGTTACAAGATGCCTTACTTTCTGAACTGAAAAGTAAAGGCTTTCAACAGGAGAGTTACAATGGAATATCTCTCTCATATTACAATTCATGTGTACTTGTTACTGAAAAATATGATCAAGATATCATGAAATAAATTCAAATCTTTACTTGTTTTTAATATAGCTGAATTTTATTAAACAGATACATATAGGTCATTAAAAAAGCAGACTCCATCTAAAAGATGTTTTGAACTCCAACACTTTTCATCTGTCTCACAAATTAATCTATGTTACAAAGAAAATTATCTTTGCTTGGGTCTCCAATTAAGTAATTTACATTCCTTGCTCTGGGAAACACCAAAGAAAAAACACCAACCAACATTCTTAAAACCCCCATCTGTAAATATGTAGCTATCGCATGTGAGACAAAGTAAAATACCAGCTGTGTATTTACTTCAAAAAAGAAAACAAAGTCATCAAAACAAAAAACAACCCCCCCAGCTCTTCTAAGCACTCCTTTGAGTGACCCAAACAGCCTACCTCAAAAAATGTTTCCAGTGCAATCACAGGATGATAAAACTTTTTGTTTACATTCGTTTATCATGGTAGATATACAGTACATGTACACGCACAACAGAACACATTGTAGATTAAAATCTCTGCAGCAAAATTGGAAGAGATAAGGAGAGTGATTGGATGTCTACAGTATTTACAAAAGCAGGCAATTTACAGGGGGAATTCATGGAATGCTTAAGTACGCTCTATTTTTTCTTCACTGTTACTGCTTTAAAAGAAGCCCTTAAAATGCCTTTTCTATATCATATGCAGAACATTTGGATAGCTGAATAGGAACTTGAACATTTATTTGCATGTTTCTGTCAGAAAGTTTTTTGTTTGTTTTTTTTACTTTCTTCACCTACAACACTCTTCTAAGTTGATTATTAAACTCCTTTTCCTACTGCAGGTCATTGCCTCCCATGGCTAACTCTGGCTACATTGCTTATGATGCATCCCAGCCATCCTGGACAGCAATCTCCACAGTGGGCTCAGGGCACCACTTCTAAAATGAACTGCTCGCATCACTTCCAGGGATGGTCAGGATGTCAAGCCCACAGCCCACTGAAAAGAGTGGAGGTGAAGTGTGGCAAAGGTGAGCATGCCAGGTTAGCATCCGGCTTAGTAGGGACAGGGGGAGGACATTGCTGAGCTCCAGGCTGAGGGCTTCACCCTGCAGTGAGGGCATTTGGCTGTTTCCCACCCCTGTTGGTCCTGCTCTCTGCTGCTCTGGCACCAAGCTGGCTGCTTTTCAGAAACCCTGCTGAAGGGCACATGGCCTGGACTTGGCCATTCCCTGTGGCAGTGCAAGTGTTCACTGAAACCAACAGCTCACCTGCCTCCCAGTAGATTATACACTGTGGGGTTTAAACAAGCCAGATAATGAAGGGGAAAGAGCTGACTTACCTTTTGCCCTTTTACTCCGCTGCAGTCACATTTTCCACAACCAGAACAACCCTGAAAATAAGAGAGAAATTGAGAATTAGTTGTCTGAACTGACTGACAGGCAGAATTTACTGCAATGATGTCAGCAGTAGCACCCCGGCTGCAAGGCTGGTCAGAATGGGGAAAGTTTTCTTAAGCCCAACACAGTACTCTGTTGTCTGCTGTATAGATGTACACTCCTGGTGTCAGTCAAAGCCCAATAAAAGATGCCTTTGTAAAAGAAGAAAAAAACTTGTGTAGTTTTTAACCATAGAAAACTGTTATATTTACTTCCAACTAAACATCCAGTCACTGCAGCAAACTAAATCCATCCAGTCATTGCAGCATCTCTTTAATATCAGTTTGTTAATAAATGACTTGCATTCTGCATAAATACTTAATTATAAATATGTGTCATTGCTTTGATGAGAAAGAGATGGTGAAACTGCAGTTCATTTATCTTCTATGCTTAAGGAGAAAAATATCAACTTGAAGAATATGGGGTTTGTTTCTGTTCTGAACACAAAAAAATGCTGCCTGCACCCTTTGGGTGTTTATTGTGAGTTCTCTTAATATTTGTTTACAAATTTATTATACTATTTTTGTCTATAATTTGCAATCTTCAGATAGGAAGATAATAGTTCTTAAAGGAAGTTAAATACTGGCATAATTACCAGAGGAAACTATACCAAGAAGCATGTATGGGCATACTTTATGAAATGAAGTTAAACCACAGCCCCTCAGACAGCAAACCGCTCCTAATATTAAATATTAGATATGGAGGCAATTGTTAATGTTCACCAGCCAGGCAATGTCTAGCTCCAGGGTTCTAATCCTGTTTCTTACATCTTCCACGTTTCAAGTGCTCTTCTTTCTTTCTTGCCCTCTGTAATGACTAACTGTAATTGTCACTGTGATGAGAAACCTTCCACTCAGTAAAAGCACATTTGCTGCAGCAGGAGAATGCATAGAAAACATGTATAAAAACATAATCGGTCAGAATTATTCTCCATTAGATAATGTAGAGATCCTTGTTTTCTGAAAGGCTTTCCTTATGACAGCATCACCTCCTGGGGTCCCTGCACTAGATGAACTAAAGTCAAAATAAAGCCAATTTGTACCCTCAGAAAATGTTGTCACTTCTGCTTAGATACTGACAGACTCCAAAGTCTATCTGGAATTCTCTGAAGTGAAATTCAAGAGACAGCGGCGTTTTCATCTCAGGAGGGAAGGAAGGTGGACTGTGCAGCTGGCCTTGCTAGGCCGGACAGCTGATCTCATCACATCAAATACTTCTAAGTGCCACTTCCCTCAGAAGCAAAGGAGAGATCTTGATATAGGTGTTTGAGGAAGGGACCTTAATATTAATAAAAACTGCTAAAATCTTTCACTCTCCTGTTCACATAAACCTTAAGATGAAGACTGGAGAGATTTGGATTTTGGTTTGTTTGCAACAGCAACCAAAAGGTTGGGATTTCTATGACATACTCATGAAGAGTCACTCATGTTTTTGCAAAACATGGAAGGTGATAACATATGAGAGAAGTCAGATTAACTGACACACAGGTAAAAATTCATAGTTGCTTTGTGCTACCAAAGCATTTCTGTGCACTTAAGTGCATCTGGGCTACTCTCCAGTCTTCCTCCTCGTAGTCATGAAGCAAGCAGTGAGTTACTCAGAGGTCTATTTGCTGTTGTCATGCCCCTGAAAACAAACTAGGATGAAAAAAAGCAAAACATTTGTATCACTGACTATTCCACCAATGCACACGAGATCTGTTAGCAGCTCTGTTAAGTCATTATCCAGAAGCAGTCAGGGACGGCACCTCTCCAGAGCCAGCTCTCAGCATGGATGCTGGGCACCTGTCCCTCCACACCTCCAGGCTCCACAGTCTGCTGGGACCTCAGGAGTTCCAGGAAATTAAGAGCAGATGTACCACTCCAGTAAGTTAATACAGCAACATTTTTACCTGGTAAATATCTTTTCTTTTGAAGTAAAGCTTCAAGAGAAATTGGGGTTTAACATTGAAAATAAAATCATTAAAGCCTGTCTGATAAAAATGAAGTACTAGCTCCAGAAAATTTGTTGATTTTGTTGAGATGCTTTGAACCTATTTTCATATGTAGATCCACTGAATTTGTTGTCTGAAGTCAAACTTTCTCCATATTCACATAAAGCATTCCTCTTCCGTTATTACAGCAACTTAACGTGATATACTATCTATCAATGCACAGAAAGCTGAAAATTAACACTGATTGGAACGAAAATTTGTCATATACTACAGAAAGAGAATTAGATCTGGAAATGACATCAAGACGAGCTGCAATGCCAGCTCAGTACTGATCAGGGGGAAAAAATATCACCCACTGAAGAAACCGCTTCGCTCCCTGCGGTACATGAGCACGCCTGGAAAAACATTGGGCCTTTCATTTCTAGAAATGACCCAGTGTGACCACTCTTAGTTTTTCAAACCTGATGAGATCACAGCTGGAGGACGTATGCTTGCAGCTCATACTTCCTCCTCCCAGCATCATGTAGAATGTTATCAGTTTTATCAACACATCTCTTAAATTCAGAAGAATTCTGTTTTAATTGCATCTGGGAATGTAATTAAAATACGTCACTGCATCATTACAAACATCTGTTTTCAAGTTAATTCCTGCATATTTCCTTCAGCATGTTATTTAACATGCACCATTTCAGTAAAAAAACAACAAAACACACACACAAAAAAAAAACGAAACAAAAACGAACAATAAACCAACAAACAAAAACCATCAGACAAACAAAAAAGGAAAAAATCAAAACAAAACAAAACAAACCCACAAAACAAAACAAAACCAAACCCTATGCTGTTAGTTATTATTAAGTTGGGTTTTGTTATTAAATTTAGCACGAACAGAAGAATGGGCTTGTTTTTTTGAGTCTCTTTTTGTGCTCCCAAAAATGACGCCATTATATTAATTTTTTCCTGTTTCTTAAGCCTCAAATTAGAATAACCAAAGGCGAGGAAAGAAAGAAGGTACTGAGCATCAGGGAGCACAGCTGCATAAGGTCCTATCAGCAGTCAGGTGCTTCAGCCTGCTATGCCAGAACAGGCACCTGCACTACAAAACTTCTTTTGCAGGTGGGTGGAAGGTTGGCCAGCAATGAGAGCCACTACTGGATAGCATTATCCTCAGCTACTAAAAGGTATTTTTGAATCTCAGGGATGTGATAACGTTCTGCATGTACTAGGATGAAGCATAAGCTTCTTCCTTGTGGAAGATGGGAGGGCCAGACTGGAAACAGCTTATGGATCAAAGATCACTTTAAGGAGCTGAAAGGGGCATTTAAGGAATGAGGTGGGAAATTAAGAGAGCACAAGATGGTTACAGCAGGTACAGAAATCAGGGTCTGGGTTCACTTAGCACAGGTACAAACATCTCTACTAGTCACTGCAGTCTCCCTTTATTCAATGGCAAGGAACAGGCACTTCTGATCTGGGATCTATCTCGCCTATTATGGATGTTTGCTTTCAGTGGAGACGAAACACACCTTAGAGGTCTAAGTGGGAGAGATCAAAATGAGCATAAAAGAGTATAGGCTATGTATGAGAACACAAGTAAAACGCAGAGGAAAGTAGATAGGGCAGGGTACAGGTTACAGACAGAATGGGACAGAGTATAACAACAGCTCTTCGTTCCTTGGAAAGCATTAGAATTTAACTGAGTATCTTTTGAACTGTGAACAAGGAGATAGATATGCATTTCTGGTACTTATTCAGGAATGAATTAAGAACCTTCCACATTCAAGTCCCAAGCCCAAAACTTCATCCTAATCATCACAAGGTAAGTAAGCTGAAACTATGCATCTAAACTTTTATGAAATGGGTTTCGCAATACAAAGAATCTAATTCATTATTTCCTTCCACACATGACTAGAGATAATGAGACAAATCAAGAGAAATAGTTTTGTCCTATCTCCCAGACGGCCTCTTTGAAACAATGCCTTCCACATGAGCTGCATGAAGCTTGCAGCAATCACTGCTGTCCTCCAAGTGCCAAAACAGAGAAGGGATGGTGCTGGGAAGGAAGGAGGGGGGGCAGGGAACAGATGAAAAGGTAGGCTTTTTATCCCTTCTCTAGGAGCCACTCACAGACTAATCCAAAGACTTTGGCCAAGTGCACCTTGGTACCTCACCTATTTTGCACTGCAGTTTTCAAACAGCCATAGCTCCCTCGCACCACAGCTCAGCCTCTCATACAATATTTGAAGACATTAATTTTATCTTCCTCCTCCCACAAAAGATCAGTCAGCCCAGAAGCAGAAGCTCATTTTAGCGATATAAATGGCTTCATTTTTTGACAAGCATTTCCGTTCCCTTTCGTTCTCCCAGACTGTCTGCAACTGATAAGCTCAGTGAATCACGCCAGCAAATCAGTATTAAACTATAAAAAGATTACATCCCTTCAACATCACAGATATGAATGTGTTACATGCAGGCTGAGCATTTGCATGAAAGACAGCGATTCATTTACTACCGTATATAACATATAGCTCTAAAAAAATTTCTGGTAATGTCCCAACCCAAACCCCTAACTTCCGTGAATCACATAGCGAGCCCTTCCTGTGATAGAGCTGAAAAGGCTGCTAAAAGTTCCTGCAGCAGATGGAAGAAACTCAGCTCTGTAATTCAGCCTGTAAGACATCTGCCAGATTGTAGCTGCAGACTTCTGCTGCGTTTTGCCCATTTTTTCCACATCCAGCTACTTTCCTGGCATTTGAGGACTATTGCTTGGAACTCGCACAGGAACGATGCAGCCAGATGAGCAGCCTAGGAGGGAGACAACTGCCATATTTGGATATGCACTGTTTCTGGAGGCTACAGACATCTCCAAAAAAATACAAAGGCCGAGTCACTTCTTGGACACTCTTTTCTCTTAAAGAAGTGCATTTCTCAAGACAAATGTAGCTCTTTCCCAGAACATCAGCTCAGACTCTGCTTGCTGAGTTTCAGTCACTGAGCTGCCTACCAGCTTAAGCCAATGTATCATTCAAGTTCAAATATTACTCCATAGAGCACACAGGTAAGGTAGAGATTTAAGAAAATTCTCACCATTTACTTAACTCCATTCATGTTAAAATCTAATTCCAGGGAATGTAGTCAATACTGCCCAAAATACAGCATCTTTCAAATGACTGAAAGCCCTGTGAACAGGTGACTGGGAAAACTACCACAGATACCAAAATTCTCTGACTGTTCACAACGTTTCTAATTCATACCTAAGTGCTTCAAAAAGTAAAATTAATCAACATTTATTTAATCTAATGATTCCTTCATTACAGAAATGACATTTTCTGTTTAGACATGACACTTAAACTGATGTTTTCTGATGAAGCAGTGCAGATTCCCCACACCTCATTGCTTCAGTTCAAACCTCAAGTTGAGCTCAATTCCAATACCAATATCAAGTCAAAACACCAAGAATGGCTATGCCAATGCCAACATCTGTTTGACAGTGACATCTTTAAGTCTGAACATCTTCCCTCCACAAAATCAACCTTCTTCCACCCCTACGCTAACCTAGCCTCACTGAGGAAGGCCAGGGAGATTTATCTCTACGTAGCAGACACTGCACTTCTTCCCAAGCACACGTGCGTGTACAGCTTGTGTAGCTGACAAGAACTGGATCAATCACATCCAGTGTCACATCCCACCAAATGCAGGAATATGGAGGTGATGATAACTGCAGGACACTTATCTCACATTCCTCTCATACTTTCTTCTCTCTTCAGAATGTCGAAATAGCTCCCTGGCTGTATGACTACTCTTGTCCTTACCCTTTAGATATAACTGTACTGAATTGGTCAATCCATTCTTTTCTATGTAAAGTAGAATTAGAGGAAATCACTGCTATATTTCAGTTAACTTCAGTATTTTTTCTAACTGATTTTGCAAGATATTAACAACATTAAAAAAAAATCATCTTGCTACAACTTGTGATTTACACTTAGCTAAAACAAAGAGGATCCAAAAAAAATGCAGATTCTCTTAGTGAGTTAGCAAAATTTAGTTATTTGCCTTTACACTATGAGATGTACTTCAGATTATGGAAACAGATGTCTCCACTTGAACAGTATAAAATCTTCTTTTTTTCTTAAATAAACATAGCAGAATGATTGGCCTCGTTGCTTATATAGCTGACCATACTCTATTTAAGTAAAAGCATAAAAAATGCAATTCGCAAGAAAGAAGAACACTCACCTATTAAAAATAAATAAATAATTACAGATTTAGAAAGTTCTAGTTCTGCTTACTCAATAGCAACAAGATAAATAGGTTTATATAATTATTTCTGCCATTTAGAAGTAAATTATTCCATCATATCAATATCTTGCTGACAAACTCACCCATTTCTGACCAAAATGTACCAGCTAATATTTTTTAAAGGTTATACTCTGTTTCCATTAGTGTTTGAATTTGTATTTGAACTTGAATCGGAATTTAGTTCAAGGTGAAATTTGAACTAAAGCAACCTAGAGGGGTATATCATCACTGTTCTCATCCAAAAATTACTGGCCTTGGTCAAATGTCTGAAGAGTGGAAAGTCTGTCCCTTACAGGAGGTGATATAAAGATGGTTTGCACTTCAACCCTCAAAATGGTTCAGGAAACAGAACATCACTATGCCTTCATTTTCAGGACTTAACTGAAGAGAAATTGACCACAGTTCTCTTTTCATTTGTAAACCCATCAATTTCAGATGTCTGTGGACAGATAAATAATAGACAAAGGGGAATCTACTATGATTTTATAATGTCAGCAAGCTCCAGCCTTTTTCCCTCTCCCAAGTCCCTCCAGGAAAAAAAAAACCAACCCAAACTAAAAACAACCAACTAAACAAAAACAAAACAAAACCAGCTTATCTTCAAGTCCTTTTTTTTTTTTTTTTTTCACAGCAAATCATGGGTAAATGTCAACAATGACTGTTCAGGGAATTCCCCGAACCAAGGGACAGCTTATTGCTTTTACAGCTTTCACCTTCTAGGTCACCAAACTAAGTTCTGCTCTAGTCAGAAATCATTGGAAGCTTCTGTCACGTAGTAGGCTATTTAAAGACCTTGGTTGTGTCATTTCTATTTTCTGTAGATCAGGTATTCACAAAGCACAGAAGAACAGTGCCGTTCAAGATGTCCTGTAGGATACCACCTGCCTCCAGCTGCCAGGCCAGGTGGGAACATCTCTCCCCTAGGTCCCAGGTCATACCCGACCTATGAAAATATCTCAAATGGCACCAAACACCCACATTTAAGCAATGGAAATAAGTGCAACCCCAAAATCCCCAGAGGCTCATTAAACCTTGCATGGGTAAGAAGAAATAAAATACTCATTCTCCTGAAGCCCTGCTTTGGCTGCAGGCTGATATACATGAGTAGGACAGAAGGAAGCAGAAGTGGTCCCCACTCATTTCTCTGTCAAGGCAAAGCTGTTGTAATAAATCTTCTAGGGATAGCTTTAGACCAGATGAAAAATCTCCTGAACAAACTTACACACAGTGGAAAACCATGTTACTTCAGGGTTACTAGTACGTCAGTGCTTCAATTAAGTATCCCTGTTAGTCTGAGGGAAACTTTAAGCAAGTCCCAAATTAACATATAGATAACAGCTGAAAGAAATAGCAAGTAACTGTCTGAAATACCACTGCACATGATGAAACTTGAAATAATGACAACAATCCAGCTCTGGTTTTATTTAAAAGCCTTGTAGAATTTTCAGAAAATCATCTGATTTTACGAAAAGCTCTATAAAATACAACTGGAAAAAATTCATCATGTGTCTTTGGACATCAAGGGCTCTTTGCAGGTTTTGGCAATGTTTTTTCTGTTTGGCTGGAAAGGGGGTGGCTGTTTTATTGTTGGTTTTAGTGTTACCGGAATCCTATAGGATGTTCATACAAAAATTGATAAGAATCTGTGATCTGTCTGCAGAGACCTCCAGTGTATTTTAGCTACTCAAGGGAATACTAATTAATTTTAAAATGTTTAATATTAATTATTCAGAAAATATTTATTATATAATGTATGTATTTATTATGTAATTATGTATGCATCAGTTAGAAGTACTTCACTAAAACGATGTTATAAAAAAAGAGTCACATCTTCATAGTCAAAAGAAAACCAGATTGCTGGAGCTGAAATTTTTTGTTGCTAGGACCTCATTTCTGAGATTCTTTTCCAAATTCCCCAGGGGTCTGTCCTGGAGGTAGGGTCATGGGAGTCCCCTGAAAGCTGCTCTGTGAACAGGACTTTCCTGTTGGTGATGTGAAAATCATTTTCACAAAGCCATGCAAATCCAGGGGGCTTCCAGCAAGTTCACAGGAAATATAAAGTTACTCCTGTTGCTCCATATATGAACAAAAATGACATTAAAAGCAACTGTTTCCTCTAAGTACATTCTTTTACAGGAAGCTCTGGCAACAATCAGGGTATTTGCTTACTTAGTGAAATTTTCAGAATATCACATTGTAACACTCCCTTCTGCACAGCTCAAAGCAGGTAACTGCTTTGTGAATATTAATTAATGATGTTATGGTTAAAATATAAAGCCTCCCATCAGCTTTATCTACGAGCAGGTCTATTTCCACAGACAGCCCGATACTGCTCAGCCTCCAGCAAGCAGAGAATACTCTATTTGCCAAGTGAGTATCAGTCCAGTCAGTTTTAAACCCTTTTCCTATTTAAGTACTTCACTTTCAGTTATATTTTCAAAGAAGTGATAAAAATTCCAGGTGCCAGCAGGATCCTCTGGTGTTACAGTCACAAATGCTACTTCACCAGCAACTGAGGGTTAGTGCATACTCCAGGACTTCCTGAAATCCACTGTCAGGAACAGATTTCAAAGGGCACAACCTTTCCTAAATTCGATTGTGGTCATCACTGTCAATAATCCCCACCCTACCCTTCTACTTTGCAAATGGGCAATCTGGAGCCAGGTGATACAGGTGAGAAGCTCCCATTCCTCATCTTGCTAACTTATAAAGATCGGAGGGAAAGAGGATACAAAAACCCGTTGTAGAACTGCCTTGCCTTGTTGCAGAGCTTCTTCCCTTTAATAACCAGTACTGGCCTGGGCCCTGCAAGCCCATGTTACAGTGGGAGAGGGAGTCTGCAGGGGACATGCAGCCCTCCAGCACCCCAACCTTCCTCAAGGCCATTTTGTAAACCTGAAGGCAAAGGGGACACCTCAGGAGGGTTATGCAGGAAGCCATTGAAGCCATTTTGCAGATGTTTACATCAAGTCCATGAGTGGTGCTTTCCCTTCCATTAGCTGATAAACATGAACATAAACAAATACATTTAGAGGTAACAGTTTTAAAACAACACAGCTCTGGAAGTGGAGGGTTTCTTCCTCATCCATCCTTGCCTAGACTAAATAAATGGAGAGGCAAAATCTTCTTAGTTGGGATGCACACCAAGGAATGCGACAAAAGCACAAGATAAACTGGACTTCTAGGCTTGTGCCCAAAGAAAAACAGGTGATGTACAATCTAGTACAGATACAGACTGCTGTGGTTTGAACTCGGACCACTTGAGCACAGCTCTCCTCTGGGTGGGCTCTGAGCACTGCCTTTTTGCCTATGCAACTCCCAATTTCCCATTAACACCCTCCCACAGTGCAATTCATCCCCAACAGAGGAGCCTGTGTGCACATGCGGGTGACAACATCACCCTGGACTGGATCTCGCCCAGGAGGCCTCCTGCCTCCATGGCACACACATTGCATCAATAGTGTCCATTTGCTCCTTCTTAGCCCTCTGCTCCCCATCACCAGTTCCTTACCCTTCAGCCCTCCCTCAGTCTGATTTTGCATGACTTAGGAAATGCTGTAGCCTTCTGCGGGTATGTGGTACCTGCAGCAAGGGCTCTGCACCTGCCCTGGCAGCAGTTCCTCAGCACAGACAGACTGCAGCCACGGAGTCGCTCCCTGAAGCTGTAGCTGTGCCTGCACAGCATGAACATCCCCAATGCGCAGCCTCATCTGACAAGAGGTGGTGCAGCATCTGTTACCAAGAAGATTTGCCCCTACATGTTAAATGCTGCAGCTTCTGCAAGGAAAACCTTAAGGGAAGTCTCCACCGACCTCCATGGCATACTGCAGGTGTATACACCTTGTCATTAAAATCCTTCCAGGAGGACTCTGTCAGGTGAAGTATTGAAAGACTATCAAATTTTACTAGACTGTCTGCAATTTTTATTGCATGAATTTATCAGAACTGTATAAATCACTTCTTGATTAAAACAAGTCACTTCATGTGAAGCGGTCTTTTCTTCTAATAGGAACCTCAGCCTTTTCCAAAATTCTAACAAATAATAAATTAATAATTATTAATCTAAACGATTTTAAATACATTGTACTTCACAGCACTAGATAGGATAGATTAGTTCACTCATCTCCTCTATAACACTGGGAAGAGAAAACTGGTAAAACAGTGATAGCCTCACTCTGGCCAGCAGACTCAACAAAGAGTCATAAGATTGTTAATGAGCAGTTAATTGGCACATTTTAAGAATCTTATGGTATTCTGGAAACAGCAGTAGTAACCACAGAAGTTCAACATCTTTGTCAAACATGGGATTTAAAATGCACATAAAGTGTTTAGTCTACTTAGCAGAAGCCAAAATATACACAAAATTTCATTTTATAAACCCACTTTTCTTCTCCACAAATGTCAAAGCCCTTCCAAACAGGTTCATCCTATGGCAATACCACTGCTACAGTAAAAAAAAAAAAGATTCCTTTAATCACTCCAGTGAAAAATTTTAGCCAAGTTGTTGCAGACAGCCCATTCTAAAAACTGCAGCATCACAAGGCAGGCCTAAAATTGGAAGAATATTTCCTGAAGTGAAATCTGGTTTAGAAGTATTTGCATTATAACCCTACTATAATTTTTGGACTGGAAGCAGTGCCAGAAAGCTTATCCTATGCATTTTTCTCAAATATTTCAACAAATAGCTAGGCAGCAACCTACCTGGGCATCTTCTCTTAAGCTCTTGAGTTACAACTTTGGTTCAGTTAAATTCATTATTTTTGGAAAAAAAAAAAAAAAAGCCAGTCATTTATCTGTTTGGACTCCTAAAAAGCCCTAAGGGGAATATTGTTTTCTCTGCTCTTAACAGCCCACTGAATTCTGTCTTTTGCTCCTGTCAAGGAGCTCATCAACTATGAGATGCTTTCTCTTCATGACACATCACTGTCTTTTCTCCTAAGACTCTTCACACTCCAGAAAGAGTTTACTCAGTTCTAGTTACATTTTAAAGACCAGAGATGGATATGGCCATGACTGTTGAAGAGTTCCAACATGCAAGAGATACGTATCTTAAAAGCAAAGCTCACAGGTTTACAAAAGCCCTCAGTAAAGAAGTGAAGACTCATCTATGGTCAGAACAAAGACTATCTAAAGGGCAAAAAAGAACTTTTTCTTCCCTTTGCTGTTGCAAACAAAGGATCCCAAAGGCCCCTTTAATCCTCTCTGAGAAACACCAGCTATGTGGTAATACTTTGGGAATTGTCCATGTGGTGCTGTCCTTTAAGAAAGAGTCTAAAATTAAGAAAACAAATCAGAGAAAAAAACAAACAAAACACAAAACCAAAACAAAACAAACCCCAACCCTCAAACCACATTTAAATTTCAGCAACCCAGCAGATAATTGAGAAGTAACCCCCAAATCAGTCTACTTTGCAAGAACCTTACAGTGCTCCATGGATGAGGCAGCACCTCACAACTGCAGCAAGGAGCTGGTTCTAGATCCTGCGTAGGCAATACCAGAATCAGGGAAATACCTCCCTCAGTAAGAAACAGCGCCTCTCTTGCACAAACACACCTGGGCACCTGTAGTTTATGATGTTTATGACTCCTTTACACATGACTTCAACAAAGAGAATGAAGATGAGCTTTACCACAGCCTAATCCATGGATTGCAACAGAAGTAAGAGACATGGAGAAGAGTCCATGTCTTCTGCTACCTAATGAGCAGCAATATCACCACACGGAGACATAAAAACTAACAATGACTTGCATGACTTGCAAGAACTCGGGGCACTGTGTGTGTTAGGCTTATGGGGAGTGGACGTATTGGATCCCTTCCAGGATATTGCTGTTCTCCTCATTCATGTTCTTATGAACATCAAACTTCCATGGGAAGGAAGGGGGACTTGGGCGCAAACTGGATGGTCTAAATCTCACACTTTGTCTCATTAAATCCACAGTTGAGGTAGTTACACCTCCTGATGGATCCACTTCTTAGTTAAGAGTGTAAAGGGGTTCAGAGAAAGGTGATGAAAATTATCAATGTAGTTTTATTGCCCTGAAGTCCTGGAGCACTCATTCTCTAACTTGCTCTGAATTCAACCCTTACAAAAACACATCAAGATATTCCTACTGGCAGAAACTGTGTCAGCTTTTCCTATACAAATCGGTTATTTAGTCCAGAAAACATTTTCGCTTGCAATTTAGATTGTGACCTGCTAGATGCATGTCGCACTGCAAGTAGGCACATCTATTACAGAGTAAGTAATTGTTTCCAAATCAGTAACTAAAGGCTAAAATAGACTGATTGTCAAACAGCTTTTCTTTTTCTTTTCCAGCTGCGGAATTCACTCTTAGTAAAGTGGCTGGTCAATTGGGTTCTTTTGGCTTTTTTAAAACCTAGCCACAGGGAAAAATCAGTACTATCCACATGTACTCTAATTTACTTGTCTGGTCCCAATAAAAAGCAGACACAATTTTCTCAAAGCCATATTTAACAAAATTGACATTTGAAAAATCCAGTTTTAATACAAAATTAACTGTTGGAACATTAGAGCAAAATAGCAACAGGAAATATTATTTTAGTGTGCAATATTTGCCAGACGCAAAAGGAAACAAACTTGTCAGTCCTCTCTTTCTGCTATGGTTCTTTGTTGACTAGACAGGAAGCTGACAAAAACTGATTTTTTTTTTTTTTTCCTCTTCTAAAGTACACAGCATAATTTTTATTGTACCACTTCAGTTGCTGACTGCATTTGATAAATAAAAACATACTTCATGAGCATCCAGGGATGTGTTTTATATCTGACAGTTTACAAAAGTGCCATACTAATTAAGTACAAAAAGAAAAGCAAATAGCTTTCACTGCAGAAACGGAAATAACACAATTTAGAAGAGAAGCTGAAAATCCATTCTTTTCTACAGCAGCTTCCTGAGTGATGGAAAAGCTATAGCTGAGTAAAATTAAACATTTGCCTAACCTGCATTCCACATGTAGAGGTCAGCAGAAGTGCAAACATTGATAAACACTGAGATATAGCTGTAAATATTTTGTGAGGAGTTTTTTGAAAACTGTAAGAAGCAGGCAGACAATATATAGCTGTAAGATTTCTTCCACTAACTAACCACAAGCGAGCAGACACACATAGCCTTCCACCACTTCTCTTTCTATTCAGAATTAAGAAATACACTCATCTACCCAGGAAAAGCTCAATATTAAAAAATCTCCCTCAAGGGACACAACAAAGGCCATTCCTCCTGCAGCTCTCTGAAGGGCTGGTTCACCAGTAAAACCACAGAGCCCAGTCTTGGTGGGACCTGCCACAGGTTTGTGCTGTCATGGCAAGAGCAGGCCTAGCCCTCTGCTTGTGTTGCCACTGGCACACATCAAACCCATCCTGGGATTAAACTATATGAAGACTAAATAGTGACTTTTTTTCCCCCCTATTTTAACAGCTCATTTATTGATCTGTTGATCAATCAAAAGATGTTGCCACAATGGAGAGGCAAGACAATGCAAGCAGGACCAAGGGTGAACTGTCCAGGAAAGTCTGATGTGGGAGGTTTATGATTGACAAAGGCTTCATAAGTACTTTAATTATCAAAGGCACCTATCATTTTACCAGGCACTGAGATAAACTGGTAAGCTGACACACTTCTGAGCTACTGCATGCTATGGTAAGCTGATACATTTCTGAGCTACTGCATGCTATTGTGACAAAAAAAAATACGGAGATGGGTCTCTGGATCTGTTCAGCCTAGAGAAGACAGAGAGTATCGTATCAATGCTTACAAACATTTAAAGGGTGGTTGTCAAGAGGCAACCAGAAACCCAGCAACAGGTCAAGGGGCAATGGGTACCAACTGGAACACTAAAGTTCCACCTCAACATAAAGAAAATCTTTCCTGTGAGGGTGATGGAGCACTGGAACAGGCTGCCCAGAGAGGTTGTGGAGTCTGAAGAGACTCGAAAACCACCTCCTGGGTTCTGTGAAGCCTGTTCTGGGTTAACCTGCTTTTGCAGGGAGGCTGGACTAGATACCCCAGAGGTCCCTTCCAATCCCTACTGTTCTGTGATTCAGTGAGATTCCCAGAGTTTACCTTTAAAATGAAATATTCCTGATCATATCCCCTCCTCCAATAGTGCAACTACCATTACTGACAAAGATCCTTCTGTTTTCACTGGTATTAGCAAAATCTTCTTCTTGAAGAAATTTGATAGTTACTTTCCATTTTCTATACAACTATGATTTCTGTTTCATAACCTCATTCCATATTGATCTGTTAAGATAGTGTCCTCTTTTTTTTCAAAATAGATTGACCAAGTTCAAGTAATTATGGGTACTAGCTGAATTCACAACAGCATTTAATGGTAATGTGACTGCAGGCTTAGACAAGCTTCTCATTTGTCAAAAATGATCACACACGGCTTCATATGCCATAATTTACAAATTTCAGGGAACTTGGACTGATACTGAGAAGGGGTTTCACAATGCTGTTGCCAAGAGCCTTCCCAACCTGTGAACACCTCTGGAAGAGGTGTCATCCAGAGTACCTAGAGCAGTGCACACAGTTTGTAACTTTGATAAAGAAATTTAAAATTTCTTATCCTTAGGTATGCAAGCTTATGATGTGCAGTATGTTCTGAACACACAAACAAAATCCAAGAAAATTATCCTTGGGTAATGAAAAATTACTTCAGGTCACCTACAAAGTAATTGTGAAGACTCATACAGTCCTAACTGAGAAGGATTTTGCTAGAATTAAAGCTGTTTGCAAACTAAACATTTGTGTAGTTTTTCAGAACGTTTTAAGTGGATTCATGAATGAAAACATGTTCAGCTCAACGATTTCTCTACAACAAGAAATGCAAATATTGACAATTTTGAGTAACAAGTGCCCTC
Source organism: Chloroceryle amazona (assembly GCA_027560015.1). Classification (NCBI taxonomy): domain Eukaryota; kingdom Metazoa; phylum Chordata; class Aves; order Coraciiformes; family Cerylidae; genus Chloroceryle; species Chloroceryle amazona. Next base: position 49,999 of record JANHFX010008180.1, read on the forward strand.
AAAAAAACAGGAATTAAAGTGATAAATGTAAGCAAAACCACCCAAAGTCACATCACGAGACCGCCTATCAGTGCCAGCACATCTGCAAAAGTCATCCTAAAACTCAAAGTTCAGAACATGTCATTCTCATGGCAACATCCTTAATGCACCAGATGTATTCCCAAATCGCTCCCTAGAACAGACCATGCTTTTAACCACACATCTAAATAACACTTTTTTTTCAAATCTCATATCTACACTGTGTGAAAAGTTAAAGAAAAACGAAGTCATTAATATCACTGCAGCTACTTATTAGCAGTGACTCATTAACCAAAAGGGCATCAATGCTGCCTATAACTTAAACTTTTGACTAACACTTTACAGATGTCTTGCAAGTAGTAATGACTAGCAGGGGTACCTTTATTTTTTGGCACTGCTCTTTAGACTGGAGTTACGTCAATTTAAGGATATTTTCTACTTTTTTTTTATTATTAAAAATGCATCATCCCCTCAACTGTCTCACAGATCAGAAATCTGCAAACTAAAGATCAAACCCAGTAGATAAATTTCAAAGAAACTGAAGGGTAATTATTAAAAAACATTCTTTTAAAGATAAAATCACACTTATTTTGGGCCCAGCTCATGTTTCTTGCACAGATATATTGGTAACTACATTTGGATTTGCTCATGGCTCATTTTTCTAGTTGATGTAATTTATAAGTTAAAATAAAATAATAATTTTAAAAAGAAATATTAAAAAAAGTGCCAAATATTAAATAATTCAAGCTTTTAGGGCTGATTTAGTCTGTTTGTTAAAGTTACCATTAGTATTTTTTAACCTTAATTTAAGCAAAAGTTTTACAAGGAAATTGGTCCCTTAATTTCACTGGTGCTCACTTTAAAGTAGGTATTTATTTATATTAAGGTTTTACAATATTTATTGTTTCCTGTCTCTAACAGTTTATTTGATCATCAAGTAAAATAATTTGGGTTTGAAAAGTACCCTATTAAGATAAAGATAAAACATTTAATGGAAGCCATATAGAAAAAAAACCCAGAAGTTACTTTATTTAAAAGGATTTTAATAATTAAACTGTGTGACTTTCAGTAGTTCTCAGAGTCATCAGAAATGGAAGAGTTTACATCCCCATCATCACACATGAACAAAAATGGAAGCCCAGGAATCATGTGGAGCAAAAGTGCTCTCACCTACAAAAACCAGCCAGGTAAGCTCAGACTATTTCTGCAGCAGCCCACACCCCAAAACCACCTTGACAGACCCATGTACTCAACCCTTCCTTCATTTCTCCATGAAGCATAACCTCTACGAGCATCACCCTAGGCTGGCACTACTCAGAGCTCCCAGAGTGGAGAAAGGAAAGCAGGAAGAGACACTTGGATGTGGGATTAGGAGCTCTAGTTGACAAGTACAGTGGCACAACAAACAGCAGCAAGCTGTCCCATGGGGGAGGAGGAGAAGAAAGACACTGAACCTGCAGGCATCTCCACAGCAGCACATTAAGATCATACACTGCAATTTTATCCTGTCTGGCTTTCCTTTCAGAGAATCACAGAATTATTGAGGCTGGAAAAGGTCACTGAGATCAACAAGACCATCACCACCACATTGGCTAGACCATGGCACTAAGTGCCATATCCAGTCTTTCCTTAAACACCTCCAGGGATGGCAACTCCATCACCTCCCTGGCAGTCCATTCCAGTGTTCTATCACCCTCTCCATGAGAAGTGCTTCCTAAGATCCAACCTAAACCACCCCTGGTGCAGCTTCAGGCCATGCCCTCTCATCCTGTCACTAGTTGCCTGGGAGAAGAGCCTGACCTCCACCTGAGAACCACCTCCCTTCAGGTAGTTGTAGAGAGTTCCAACTAAAAAAAAAACAAACCAAACCAAAACAAAAAACAAACTATTTTTCAATCACTGGCCTTCAGCAAAATTCAGAATCCTAACATCTGTACTCACAATCATGCCACAGAATGAACATACTCCACATGCCACAGAAGGAACATACTCCATAGACACTCACAAAGTGTGTGTAGTAGTGGAATGGCTCTGAGGATGGATACTGCTTGACAAAACAGAAAACACACCCAGACCGAAAGAAGAGATGTCTGGTGTCTTTCTTTGGCTTGCACCCATAGTACCTGACTCCTTCCCTCAAATCCTTCAAAAAAAGACACAAAAGTGGTGTCAAATAGGCCATGGCAGACAAAAGGCCTTCAAAAGGTTCTGAACAACCAACAAATTTTGAGCAACTAAATGAGAACATTGCTGGAGAGGGGCAACACTTAACAGCATCCAAGTTTAGAAAATAAAATTCATGAGAAACACTACTGGAAAAGAGAAACACCTGCAAAGCTTAGTTTGGCAACAGCATTAGCATTAGTATTAGCATTTCCTCTGTACAAATCAAAATAATATTCATACTTTTCAAACTTGCGGGGCACTAAGCAGATCCAAACCATTGCAGCAGATTCAACAGTGTCGCATCCATCGCATCACCTAACAATATGGTCAGAAACTCCAGAGTACCCAGCAGTTTTGTCAATCTTGATACTCATTTATATTTGGTTATAGAACCCTAATTTGGGGCACCCACTTATTTAGTAAATACAGTAAGATTTTATCTAATTTTCCAAGTTCAAGAACTTTAGGAATTAAAGAGGCATTCCAACTGGCCTATATAAAACAAGACCACCACGAATTCTCTAACCTCCAATGTAGGATCCTATCTTTACTGCTATTTTTCCTAATGTATATTAATTTACCATAGCAGTTTTATTTCTCATGTGAAAAATTTTTCATTCTCTTCTAAAACCAGCACATTATGAAGTCATCTCACGTCTCCACACTGAACAGACTTTATTAAAAGATCCAAAATATCACAACCAAAGTTAAAAGGTGCTCGGGTAAAGAAACTTATTTTAACTGAAAAAAAATTCTTATTTCAACTCGGGAGCAAGTCATCACAGAATATATTGAAACAGTCTTCTTGAAATGCCAGCATATCAAAGTTCTGAATACTTTTACACTGCCCAAATCAAGGCCTGATGTAACAGTAACTTGTATCACTTTTTAGATCATGGTATCACCATTTCATCCCTTGGAAAAAATCTATACAAAAATAGCATCTGTGGGAAGATGGAAACATTAGGCAATTAGTACCACAGAAGATTCTGCTATACTCATTAGAACAGCAGCCTTCTTCCTTTGGTCTTATTTTTCACATCCTTCCTTCCTTTTAGATGGCTATGTGTCACCATCTTGTAAAGAAGAAAGCATCTGAATTTTATCTTTGCAAAACCTCAAATGTATTATTTCTAGAATTTTTAAACCATTGTGGAGGAGTAATGGAACATAAAAAAAAAATTAGGTGTATTGCAATATTTCATTCTTAGCCAAAAAAATGTGTATTCCTTTCACAAAAATGAAAACCCCTTAAATTACAAGTGTTTTGTTTTCTCTTAACAATGGTGATTAATTTCAAATGCCTCATGAAAGCACGCAGAGATCAGTAATGGTTGTTGGCCTACTCTGCCGATTCACATTCTTTAACTTACTTTAATTTTAATAACAAGATTTGGACTTGGATGACCGTGAAGTGGAAAGAGTTGGTCTGGCAATACAAATGCAAGGCTAGTAACCTGGATAACACACAGGGAATTCAGGAACTACTACTTAGTTTGTATGACCATTCTTAAAGAAAACTAACTTGTAGTATGAACTGTAATGTATAAATGCATCTCATAGCTGTGATTTATAAGTCAGTGGTTTAGTTGCACAATCATAGGATTTCAGACAGCACAGTTACCATATCATAGCTGTCTTTCAAAAAAAGAAGTGGAGGAAAATCAACGTGCAAAGGAAAAAAAATAAAAAAGTTTCACCTGTATCTTTCAGAAAAAAATATTAGAAATTTCTGAGATGATTGCCAGAAATGACAGTCATTCACGATTATGTCAAACAGAAACATATACAATGTATGTAGCAGAAAGAGAATCCCTATTTCCTACAGCAGAAGCAGCTGTAGGACTCACTCATTTTAGTTAATGGATTGTTTGGCTCTGCAACTACAACCATCCAGTTACTGTTCTTCCTCACAGTAACTAGGGCTTCTTTAAATTCAGCTATGGAACAGACAATGTCATCTTTTGCTATGCAAATCCACCAGAAAGGACAAACTGTGACTGTGGGACCTCACTCCTAAATGTCTGTGAATGTTTCAACATGCTAGGCGCAATTGTTTGCAGTAGCAACAACAGTTCATCTTCTCTCCCTGACATGAGAGAGAGCTAAGACTTCCGTATTAAGAGTTACCAGCAACTTTGCTTTGTCCCTGCCTATAATAACACTAAGTGTATTAGGGACCCAGAATGACAATCTGGACTTCTTTCTATGTGAGTGACGCTCAAATAGAAGCCAGAACCATATCTGCATTGGGAGGTGCAGATCAATGCTATGCAGGGTGTTGCTGAGACTAGGACATGGACTAGATCCAGCCTGAGGATCTAGGTAGCTGGAAGATACTGCACAAGGAGCATCATCTCTGTAACCCCTTAGCGTATGAAAACTAGAGTGGAAGAGTGGAACAATGTATCCTTTACAGACTATGCTGGTCTTCTGGAGACTAATAAAACTTTCAGGCATTAAAGGATTCCCATGGTGAAAAATGAACAAACACACCCCCCCCCCCCAAACTATAACACAATAAAAGGACAAAAAAAACACATTTTACTTGTCTCAGCACAGCCCCAATTCTCACTGAAGTTCTTCCTGCAATTAGATCATTTATAATCTTTCACATATCTAAGGTTGGAATAACCACAATCACTTTTTCCTCAGTTAAGGCGTTAGCAGGATTCTGCTCATTTTCACAACACAAAAACATCTCAAGACTGCCACTCTTCTGTCAGCTTAGGTTCACACTAAGGAGCATACAAAGTTTTAGGAATAGGAAATGGTTTTCATGGAGAAATCAGGGGAAATTAGTAATTTAGTCCCGTGTCTTTGTGCATTCTGTGCACTACACAGATGCTCCATTTCACCTCTCTCTGATTGTGTACCTATTTTCAATAAACTCCCCAATGGTTTGAAATGGAAGGAAGAGCAAAAGGAACAACTGAGGCTGCCCCAACAATTACTCCCCTGGGCAGGGCTTTTGCAGGAGAATCTTTTCAAATAACAGCACCTTCTCGGGAAAAAAAAGATTTGGTCTTTGAGTTTAACCACATTTAAAATACAAGTTGTAGTAAATGAATTTAAAATGCCTGTCAAGTAGAGCAAAGGTACCCTTTGACAGAAATATGATGAAGTATAAAAAGCAGAGTAAGAAGAATCTAGAATAGCAGCATCACACATAGTAAAGGAGAGTCAGATGTAGGTCTAAGGAAGGATTATCAGATTCACTTTTGAATGTTACCCGTTTATACTAAATTAATGGTGGTAGCATGTTAGCCATTTTGGCATCAAATATCTTATTTCCTTTATAATCACTCCTAGAAGTGCATATCCCATAATAAAATAGCTATAAAAATAAATTCTCTTTATAGTCGCTAGCTTGAGAATTCTTGAAAGCTACTTTCAGGATTTAGAAAAGTGATACTTGTGTTAGAGAAGTAGACTATAGCAATGGATTGTTACAGAAATGCATTTTCTACAAAGTCTTTGCCTTTCCCTAGAAAAAAAATAACATTTGAGAGGTGGACAACTGCTTTTCAGTGACTACACTGAATACTGTAGTATTTGTCAACCTATTTTCACTTCAGAATAGAAGCTTACTCCACTTCATATATTCACTTTCAAGCAAAACCAGATGACTTTTCATGTATTTTTTGAAAATTAGTTCCTGGCTGTGATTTAATCTCAACTCCGAACCAGAAGAGATTAGATTACAATTATAAAGCACTGAAAACAGGAAATGTTGTAAACTCTGACACAGTATTAACTATGCTGGCTCATATGACACTGTGAAATTTTCTTAAACGTAGTCAGCCACCACTTGCCTACACAGCTTTCTGACCCTCGACTTCTAGGAGAGTTTTGCTCTCAGTCTAGTATCATACATTCAGGCTTTAACCAGAAATATGACTTTTAAAAAGTAAAATACTCCTTTTTTTTTAAACTATGCACATACATTTTAAGTACCAAAATAATTCAATGACACACAAAGTAGCAGGAAAAAAAAAAAGGAAGAGATAGTCCTTTAACCATGATTAAGTGTGTCAGCAGATGAAATGAAGCACCCTCCCAGGAGTTCAGCATGGCAAAGGAGCCTTGGGGTAAGCAGGACAGGGAATCTGCTCACATGCAGCTTGAGACCTAGGCAGGACCAATGGAGAAGAGCAGCAGCAACCAAAAACCTGGGGAGGTTTTTCTCTCCATACTGGGAGACTGGGACAATGGAGTAAATTGCACAAAATCAGAGGGAAACACTTTTTTTTTTTCTGTAAAAAAAAGGCTAGATGGACTGGACAGGCAGCCAGGACATGGGCATTAGCCCATGGTACCTATGGAAAGGTGAAGATGTCGTCATTAGCTGTAACCTGGGGCAGATGTAGCAAGTCTGGCCTGAGCAAGTGAGCCAAGAGAGCCTCCTGTTGCTGACACAGCAGAGGTTTGGAACCATATATGGAGAACTGGAGAATATGAAGGTGTTAAATTCACAGGCAACTGCTGAGCAAGAGTTGTCAGGAGGAGAGAAGAATTGGGAAAAAGGGGACTCCCCCGACGGGCCAGAGATGAGCAGAAAATTGAGATTGGGTCAAGACTGTGGACTAAAACGAGAGGGGATACCACAGGGAGGTCTCCCTCTCCATCCCTGGCCCTTCTAGTCTGGGTGTGTGGACACACACATAGGGTTGCTACCCAGCCCTAACCTTCAGTTAATTTTTTGGTTTGCTATCCAAAATCCTCTTAGCTTCGCTTGCTTTCATGAATCAGCATTTCAAATTTCCATAAATCTTAAGTACAGGGGCAATACAGGCTAAGTTTCCATCCTTTTTTTGGGGGGGCTTCTAAATAATGAGGAAACCCACGTGAAGCAACCGTTAGCACCCCTCTATTGAACTGCATTTGCCTGCCGTTCAGAATACCAAAGATCTGTTTTTTTACTTTTATAATTAAGCACACAAAGTTTAAGTTCTGAAGAGTCCTCTCGAATTACAAAGACAGGTTGCTGTAACAATACAGCCTTCCTTTTCCCACTTGGGGAAGCATTATCTTTGTAACAAATACATTGCTGAAAAACACTCCCTGAAATACTAAATCCATGGCTCATGTAATTTAATGTAAATGGCAGATACATGCAGGGTCATATGCTCAGTAAATTAAGAGAACAATGTATTGGCTCTGTATTCTTGCTTAACTGCCCCAATATGTATGTTCTGTGTAAAATGAAGGCAGTGCTGAGGAGCTGCCCTATGTGGGAGAGCGAGTGCTTTTCAAAAGACACTGGAGTTTTCTTTGACATTGACTGCTGGGTTGGCAACACATTTCCCTTCCTCTGAGAAACATTATCCTAAATGGGTCCTCAAACTCAGTTCAGGAGCATTCACTGAAGTTTTTCAAAACTGCCTCCTAACTCCCATGCACATCCAGTCTCAAAGATGATTAAAAATCCACAGTTATGGGCAACATGAAGAACCTGGGAGAAGGGTAAATTTAGCTGCAAAGACAACAGCATCTGACAAAACCTACTGCTTCTCCGGTGAAAGAAAATTGCCAATAATGTTTTTTTTTTTCCTTAATTAAAAATATAAATGTTTTGTGCTTTTCTTTGCTGTTATTTGAAAAAAAGATGTAAACCAAGGGTCAGGAGGAAGAGGCAGCTGGGCTCTCCATCTAGTGCACAACCCTAAAAGAAGAGCTAAAGATCCTCTAAACCTTTTGTACCTGTACTTTTCAATCAGTTTGAAGTGCCATTTTGCTTATGACAATCTTCCATACCCTCCCTCTTTAAACAAAACATGGATTTTTGAAAAGGGCAGAGATGAGGAGCAAAGAAACATCTGAATATAATGTGAATAGGTTCAATTAGTTTTCTAAGTGTTCACTGATGTACACTGAAGCTGAGCTTAACTGGCAATGTTTGAGGCAACTACAGGACATCATATATTGCCAAGCAGTCCTTGAGTTCTTCTGCAGCAGAATGAACTTTCCTGAGGCATCTTGTAGCTCAGTGTCTACCTGCTAAATTTCTGCTGGTGTAAAAGCATTTAAGCAGCACGCTTCCTCTTCAAGTTAAAAAAATGGAAAATAGTATCTGACAAGAGAACCCAAGAAGCTCCTAAGCCTGCTGTCTTGAGGAAAGATCAACTGTATCTGTTCTTCATAGTGCTTGTCTGGTCTTTCTTAAAACTTACCAATTTAATGACCAACCTAAATCCTTCTCCTAGAGATTTAATGATTCTTTTCTTACCAGCAGAAGAGAAAGAATTTATCCTTACTACTGCTCAACAAGTTTTTATACAGGTCAAGACTTGTGCTTTTTCTCTTTCCTCTCATTTCAGAGGAGCAATGCCCATCCTTTTTTCCAGACAGGATACACAAGCCTCCCATGGAGGATGGTATGACACTGTCTTCTTCCATCATTTGAACAGACATTTGCACATGACATTTGCACCATGAAGTAGACGAGGTAAGTTAAAACCATTACTGAATTCACTGTTATCTGCTGCTTTGCCACTGACCACTTGTGACTGTGTTACACAGACACTAAACTGATTTCATACGGCTGGTGCCAGCATGAGCCGCATGGGTGTTTAGTTAGAAGGGTGCTTCCACTCTGCTTAGTCAGCCAGGGATCTTCTTGGGACACTTGAGAAAACCTGATTAGTCTATATTAGTCCATGGGTATTCCTTTCACACCTTTTAATAAAAAGCCAACCAAAGCAGGTATTACTGCTGCTCTGTCCAGGCTCCTACCTCACATCACTTCCCCTGCTAATGACTGTAACATTCCAACAGCCTACTCGCTGAAAGTGAAGCTGAGTCTATCACAGTCAATCTCAAACAGTCACTGCCACCACAAGGAACCATCCATCTCCTCACTAAAAAAAAGGCTGGTTTTAGAATAATTTTCTTTTTTTCCCACAGGCTAGAGAGATGAACTGGCTCAAAGTAGGACAAATGAATTATGGTAACAAGGGAAGTAGTGACAGTACAGTGCTAGGAGTAAGAGAACAGAGCCAATTTGGTCAGGTGTAAGATACAACTACACCCTGGTAGTTCTTACTGTCTGGAAGTTTAGGTTTAAGTCCATGGGGCGATGCTGTAGGTCCACCAACCTAGCACAGCCACCAAAATTAGACTTCTCCTGATCTCCTCCTACCAGCAGCACAAGTATGCAGTGAAAGTCTTTTTACTGTGTTGGTGAAAGTCATTTTACTAAAACGAACATAGCAAAGGATTTCTAAAACTTCAAGAGAAATCAGCTCCCTGCCCTGCTTTACCATGTAACTAGATGAATTCCTGTGGCAGCACAAGAAGGGGCAGAGTTCAGGAGTGGGAGTAAGCTCCTGGGAGTGGGCAGGGGCAGGAGAGAGAGACTGCTTCGTCTGATGGCTCTGCAGCTTAAAAAAAAATAGACTGTGAGCTCTGCCATGAGTCTGAGTCATGAGGGTCAAATGATTTTAAAATATCCATCTAATTTAAGTAGGTTCTAGCCTGCTCCTTACCCAAGATAGCTCAGATTCCTGGTGATGCATGCGTTAACCACCTGAACGTATAAGCCTCGCTCGTCATGAGGTTTTCATCTCCAATTACTAAGGTGCAACTTCTTGCCTTTGGTTTTCTCTTACCATCTGCAAGCATAAAGTGTATTCTCTCTTTACCATGCCCCTAGTTCATTTTATCTCATTCTCCTTTTTCCAAGTTTGTCCCTCCATGCCCATGGTACTTATTTATATAACAGTAGTTAGTAATTTGGTCTCACTGCCATTCTCTGTGCAATGTGCTCCAACTCACTCATCTCTTCAGTGGAACTCTCTATTAGTTTCCTGTTACACTTTATGGGTTTTTCCCATTGCAGCTGTATAGTTTATGCTGCTTAAAGGTACAACACTAATTGTTTAGTCTTGCTTCCAACAGGATCTTACCAGAGCATTTCTGAGTCTATTGAAGATAATCTACTTTACTTCACCTTTATTCATTCAACCATTTTCTACATCTTCCTGTTTCAGGAATTATGAAAACTCTAACTCACAGTCATCACTAACCATAATTCTCAACTCATCACCTTTTTCATAATCTCTAAAAAATCCTCTCAACAGGTGAAAATCTTATTTAAAAGGCAAATAACCCTAAAATACTTGCTAGATATTTATTCCCTTTTCCGATTAAAAGGTTACACCAAGCTTCTCATTTTCCTATGGCAAATGCTACACCAGGCAATTGCTCTGTCTTTATGTTAGGGCTCATTTTTGTAGTATGTATATTAATAAACAGGATATTAGGTAATAAAAACTGTAAGACAAGAACACAGACTAGGAAAATATGCACTCACAAAAACCATCATTGCGAAACTTCATGAAAATTGTGGCATGAATGAAAAAGCATTTTTTTGTCTGTCCATTCCGATTTCTCTGCCACCCCCACAAATATCCCTGGATAGCAGACACATTATCCTTCTTATTCTAAGGACGTGTATCTAATCCATTACAAGGCATGTGCAGTTCCACAGCACAAGCTGCAGTAAGCTGTTAGGTTTGCACCAAGCCAAACATTGACTCTCAGTGAAAAAGAATCTGTGATGCTGGGGGGAGGAAGGGAGTGGGTGAGAAATGCTTACACAGTGCACTTCTTGAAGCATCTGAGGGACAGAACCTGGGAGATGCCCTTCACCCTAGATGTTCTATCTGTGTTTTAGGCCTAGGTGTGGAGTTTTGATTTTTCCCTTGCCATTTTTCATCCAGTTTGGTACAGCACCCAATGAACAGGGTGTAGCTAAAAGCACCTCTTGCAATAAATGCATTATCCATATTAACCACTAATTAATAATAGAAAGAACTCTTTCAATTAAAAACGTGGAAGTAGACATGTTATCTCCAGACTTAGTTTGCCAACCAAAAAAAGCCCCATTCCTTTGATGTAAGATCAGAGAATGCTGGTTAGTCAAGGAGGCTGTATGATCTCAAAGCTTACTTAGCTTGTAAATTCTCAGGCAGTCATCATCATTTGTTCCACAGTAAAGACCCATTTATTGAAGAAACAAAAAAGACCCAATGGGAACTTACTTGCCTGTTTTTGGTTATTGAGAAGGCTGTCATTGATATTCCTGGCTTGGTATATTTTTTCCACTGTACACACGGATGACAAAGGTCATGCAATACAGCATTTACAATTTCTCATAGAAAATAAATGAACCATGACTCATACATGGGTACAGCATGTTCTTTACTTTCTCCCTGAAGAGATAGTACCAAGTTTTTGTTTGCAGCTGTACAAATGAAATATGAAAGACATATATTCCTGAACATATGTTTCTAAAATTCACAGTGGAACAATTGTACCGAAGTCTTCAAAACTGAGCATACACAAGACAGTCTGGAAGAACATCAGTAATCTTCAACTGTAACCATCTAGTGACGCACATCTCCAACATGTTGCAATACAGAAGATTAAGACAAAAGCCATCCTCAATTAACAGATCAATGATGGCATCTGACCATTAGTCTTCCACATACTAGTTACAGCTGGTCAGCACAATACAGCTGCTATATGGCTCCTATATGTTATGTGTTCATTTCCCCTTACCCTCCTGTCTAGGTAGAGCTCTGATAACTGCAGACTACTTTTTAAAAGCCTCTTAAAACAAGAGGTGGGCCTTGGAGAGAAATGTTTATGTGTGTGTGTCTTGGCCAGCACAGCAACTGATTGGGGTAGAGGAGCTAGTAAGGAGGAGGAGGAGAGCTAGCTATCAAGTGGGAGGATCTGGGGACAAGAAGGTTCTTGAGGGACATCTTTGTGCAGAAAGTGTACTGTTGAGTGCACAAAGGCAGAAAAGATGATGGAGGGGTTGAACCTGGAGCAGAAGTGCTAAAAGCAGGGTTATGGGACCACCACAGTCACCTTCCCCTCCCTCCTCCCTGTCCCTGCTGTCACCTTTCTTGCCACTGCAGTGAGAGGGTCCTCTCTCAGGGAACATGGGGACACAACAGAGGCTTACTTCTGGCCCCTACTGCACTTTGTTTGACACCAGGAATGGCTTATTGAATAGAAACAGGTTTATCCTGGGCAGGCAGAGGCCCCATGACTCCCCCTTGCCTGAAGCTAAAGCAGCATAGGGGAGGGAGAGCACAGCACCCAGCACCTAGGGCATCGAGACTCCCAAGTGAGCTCCATCATCATGACCGTCAGCCACCTGGGCATGGCTACTTCTTCTCTAATCTCTGGTTCAAGTGTTTTAAGATAAAATTTTTCCCACATGAAGTTTCTGCTGTCAAATCCATCAGCCTTAAACTTTAGGGACAGTTATGGCCCACCTGATTTTGATAAAATTTTTCCCACATGAAGTTTCTGCTGTCAAATCCATCAGCCTTAAACTTTAGGGACAGTTATGGCCCACCTGATTTTGATGCTCCTGCCTCATCGAATGCACCTACTCAGATGCATAGAAATTAATTTATCGCATGCTATACCCAGTTCAGTAACTAAGATACTAACTTATTAACTGAAGAAAAAAAAAAACAAATTGGGGCTACCTACAGGCTTAGGTAGCTTTCATTTGCTGAAGCAATTTTGTGCTCCATAAATCAAGTTGTATATTTAACCAATTTAGGTTAATATGTGTAAGGGAGCACAGCAGAGGCAGGGGGTGAGCATTTTAGCCAACCTTTTAATCAACTCCTGAGCTTCAACTATTCAATCTCCTGCTTTTCAACCCACTCCAAGGCTCATCCTGCTGTTCTCAGGCTGGCAGAAAGTTATAGTATTACTAAAGAGCTGAGACAACAAGGCAGAAACACAAGCTCATTTCTGTTACATCATGTAAAGTTTTGTTTAGCACAGACATTAATTAAATTGGCAGATTAATTTAATAAAGCAGAACAAGAGAGTGAAACACATCACAGCTTGTGTTCCATTTCTGTACGACACAGTGCTGCCCCTATTAACTTCAAATTATCTCCTTTTATGGACTCCAAGCTTTTTGTATTTTTCACAACTGTAACTGGATGACGGGTTAAATACTCGGAAGAGCATAAGAATGTTTTATTTCTGCAGCCAACACAGAGAGGGAATCGCTGAACTCACTGCTTCTATAAAACAGGAAACTGTATTTTGGGTGCATCTGATTCACACTGTTTCCCACCGTCGCCCTTATGTAGCCATGGTTTGGTCCCACTGTCCCCCACCGTCCACCACAGTGGAAACAAGAAGTTCTTCCAAGGCTTTTGCTTCCAATTTTCTACCTGGTTATTCTACCACAGGCATATTTTCTTAAAGAACCTTCCCCAAGCTTATATGCCTACAGTTCGAAACAGGTTGGTGAGAATTTTATTTTCCAACTGTGTGTAGAAGTATTTCCATAGCTTTTCAAAATCAAAATACCACTGACCATCAGACAAAACCCACAGAACAAAGAGGACAAACACCTCTTCCCGCATCCTTATCGGCAAAGGGTCAAACTGGTACCTCGTCCAACTAGCTTAGCATAAAGAGCAGCTGTGCTGGATGCTATCTCCATCTATCATTTTCATTGCTGAGAAGGATACTGGGAAGGGAAATGCCTCTCCCTCCCTTGTTTCTACCTTAGATAAAATCACAGGCAAGGAAAGAGCTGAGAATCCATTCTCTTCACCACACCAGAGCCCTAAACAGGGATCAAGCACAGAAAGCTCATTAAAGCTCCAGAATGCCTCTACAAAACAACAGTCAGAGGAAAGCCTACACAAAGGCATGTTCTTTTCTCTCCTCATCTGCTGGAGCCATCTTTCACCTACAAAAGCAACTCTGCAGGGACTATTGCAGCCTCTAAGTTTTAACTTTCTCTGCAATTCTTTCATCTAAATACAAAGGGGGCTCAAACTACAGAGGTGAGGAGGTTCAGTGAAACAAAGAAATCATTTGCACTTAAACTATTCAGAGCTCAGGCCTCTCAAACAGTTCTTAGAAGCAGCTGCTCTTCAAAAGACCCTGCTTCGGTCAAATCCCTTTCAGGCCCAAATGTCCTGTTTCTCAGTAAAATTAGGCAAACTTCAGATTTTGACCTAACTTTGTAAAAATTTTTAATTGAGCAATGGTCTGTTTAAATACTGCCATTAATTTCTAACTTTCCTGGAAAAGCAAATGCACTGCATTTTAGTACCAAGGTTCTATACTCTGCCCTTGGGCTATACTATATTCCCACTTGGGATTCAAAGTAACAGTTTACAGGAGAGTGATTAATATTTTCTCTGTATACTCCTTTTTCTTGACTTTTCCCCAAACTATGCGGGTAAAGCAGAGGGGAGGTGACGGAAGGGAAGGAGGTTGGAGAGTTTTGTCGTGGATTTTGATACATCTAAACGAAGTGCCTGGAAGTGGAAGTTGGTGTTTCAATGCCACTTTGACCTACTTTGTATGTACAGTAAATAACTTGGAAACAACATTTGTGTTTCCTCCTTGTTCAAACAAAGCTAAACAAGCCCAGCCCCAGCCAGGAGAGGGGATGTCTGGTACCACTCAACTGCATAAAGCCCTTCTGGGGCAGTGCAGAGCTCAACAGCTGCCAAATCAAACCTTGGTCACCCCTCAGTGTCATATCCCAGCAGGAAAGCTGGACAAACGACCTGGCAAGAGTCCACAGCCTGCTCCATCCAATCAGTTCTGCACTTCAAAAAAGTTGTTTCACAGCCAGGAATTACCTTCTACAGAGCATCACAATAAATCCCTCCATCTTCTGCTTCCAGTGTATGGCACTTTTTAAGTTTTTCCTTCTCTAACATATAAAATCCATTTACAGCACGTGTACTTTATTAAAAAAAAAAATTAAAGCCACACGAAACCATTACATATATGGTCCCTTGAGGAACAGCTGAAATAATTAACATGTTACAAACATCATCGTAATAGGAAGACACACAGATATATGTGCTGCAGATGTCATAATTTGGGCATCTATCTATTTCCTATTAGCTACAATCAAAACTGTTCTGCTGTGAAAACCAGACATACCTGTACTGACTCACGTGGCAGGTATCCCAGACTTTGGAAGAAATAAAGCTTAGCCCTCAGCACAGACATACACACACAGGCATCTCTATTGCTAAGAAATTATGAATGGAAAATTAGAATTAAAGCTGCTAAAGGCAGAGCTAATAACACCAATGTGCATAAGCAGTTTGAGTCTTAGGATGTAAACTTATTTAGGGCGAGAACAAGATTGGCATTATATTGGCATTACTTCATTTTCATACTGTTGCTTAATCTGTATATCTAATTCTCCACATAAAGCTTGACTTTGTGCTAAATAAGAAATGCCTTTACAATCCACCAGCAGGCTCTGTCCATTCTACAAAGAGGGAACATCATTTATTTCATCTAAAGGTCAAAAGTGAAATGCCTTTGGGAGATCCCATGTAACCTTAAAATAAAAGTCGCATTCCTGAACTCCGAACTATCTAGAATGCAACACAATGTCATTATTATTCCTTTGAAAATGTAACACAATTACTCATTTATATTAAAACCAAAACTCTTTAAAAGAACAGGTCCTAAAAACCAATGAAATACCAACAGTGAGAATTTCAAATCTCGTTGTTCAAAAAGCACAACTTCTTTTCCTTTCGGTTTTGGTATTATGGAAGTCATGACACCCATAAATGTTTAAAAGATGTGATGTAATTCTAATATTTGTTCACTTTGAATTGAAATAAAACAGTTCTTTTTCAAACACCAACAGTAGCCAAAGCAGCCACTCCCATCACTCCTCAAACTTTTCAGTCATTCTTATTAAATCGTATCTTCATGCCATGATACTTACCTACAATTACTCATCAATATTTACCAATCCCATTTAGCAAAATCTCAACGCAGAACTCCAGTGAAGCATGAACTTCTGTCTGTCAGGTTTCTTCTGGTTTCCTTCTTCTTTTCTTAGTCTTTGCACAGCTCTCTAAGTCCATTGCTCAAGATCTAAACTCAAGCTCACTGAAACCATGGGGAGCTTTCCAGTCTTTATAAGCTTTGAAACTGTTGCATGTAGAAGCTGTAAGATACCTGCTGTAATATTATCCAAATTTTCCCCTTCTATTGTATTTCCACTCACCTCATGAGGAGATTGAAAACTACCTATTTCTTTTTGTCCTAAGGGCTACACAAAATTACATCACATTGCTTATCCAGCTTCAACAGTGTCAATTTATTTAGGAAAGACATACAATGATCTTTTTGGGCAACTAAGACTTTTTTTTTTTTTAATTAATAACTCCTTTAAACAGCTAATTAGAAAAATCTCTCAATACACTCTATATATTCAATACATCTGTAATGTACACCAGCTTTACAATCAGTTTTGAGATGCCCACTGCCGTCAGTAGGCGGCTGGGGCTACCTGCTACCAACAGTGCATAGAAGGCACCATGTGTAGAAGGACATGCCTTGTCACAGTGGCAGTACTAATCTTCTGAAAGATATTCTCTAAGGAGAACTGTGCCCAGGAGAACTTCAAGTTTTGCACATTTAATAGTAATACACTTTTTTTTTCTATTACTACAAATAATTCAAAACAGGTTGCAAAAAGCTGAATCTGTCTACATAAGGCTAAAAAGAACTGTGCTGCAGTTTTACCATTGGCTCAGTTGATTTCATAGATATTATCATTCTCTAGTTGCTTCAACAAAGCTTTTAGCTAATTTTAAAAGCTTCATATTTGTGAGATGGAAAACAGGTTTGCAAGGAAGTCCTGTAGCATCTGACCTTTCCATTTTCTCACAGCAATTTTAAGCATTGGAGGGGACAGCAATAAACACAACACATAACCCTGCAGAACAAAAAACTCACTGAACCAATTTCCAGGGAAAAAAGACAATTGTTCCATAAACTCTTCCATGTTTTCAGACATATGAGTTATATCTGGCAATAGTTCAACAGAAAGACAGGAACACCAAAAGAGGAGCACAGACTAAACATTGATGTCGTAATGAGTATATGAAACAGATTAAGCTGCTTGTAAACTGGGAACTGCCTGCTGATCAGTAGTTAAAAGGTAAAATACTGAAGTACATACAATGCTGACATCAAAACCTGTGGGTTTCTCCATATGCTTTTCTTGCTTATTACAGTTAAAGCTAGTAGCCCTGCCAATACGTGTAAGCTCAACTGGTTTCATGGGAGGAGAGAAGAGTAAGACTAAAATGATAGTCAAACTGGTACTGGACTGTGAGGGCAAAAGAGTGAGGTGAAAAATAATAAAAGGCAAGATAAGCAGGTAATGTAAAAGGAAAATAAACAACACAGTCAGGGAAAAGATAGTGGGCTGAGAATCTGAGAAGACAATGCAGAGTGCAATCTCTTTACTGGAACAAAACAATATTTTGGATGGGACATGGAAAAATGACATTCCATTTCACCACTGCTTTCAGTAGGTAACTAGGAAGCCTTTAGAAAGGACTTTAAATACCACACCTTCCTCCTGCCCTGAGAAAGTGATAGGATAACTGAGAGCAGCAGGGAACTGGTACCGCACCACAATCTCTGTGGCAGAGCTTGAAAGCTCCCTTGAAAGAGTCAAAATGGTGTCAAAAAATGAAAGAGTCAAAAATGATGACATTTTTCTTTTTTTTTTTTGTTCCATTCACTTTGTCCTTCCAATTATTCCTGAAGGTTTCAGATTTACAACCTTCTCTTTCCATGCTACAGCGAGTTAGAAAATGCAAAATGAAGGTGCTCTGTTAGGGCTCTGTATAAGCCTTGACCTAAGCAGAGGGTTACTTTCTTCCTGAGCAGCCTTCTTGCTGAACTCATTGAATTACTTTTTCTCTGAAGCAATCCAAGTCCTCCACATCAGCCTTGCTTGGCCAAGCTGGGATCACTCCTTTGCAGCTTTGTTGCCTAGCAAGGGAAAATGCTTTTCTTTCCTGAAAATAGTCATGAGTTGTGAGAGCTCACAGCCATCCTGTCAGCACCAGCCCTGCTCACCTCAATTTAAAGAGAAGATGAAATCACAGGATGCAGCTTTGCTATCCTAAGGCAGGCTGCCTGTCTGATTGCTGCAGGTATTCGAAGATGCACGGAAGATGCACGGAGAGCTGAGACAGACAATTGCAGACACTTCCTGGTTAAGGCGGTTGAGAATGGGATTCAGTCCCCACCTCTGCCATGAAATCCCTAGAAGATGCTGCACGAATCATTTCCAAGCTTTTCACAGGCAGTCACTAATTACACATTCTCTCCATTTTCTATGTGTTTGGTGTTGGATCTTTTCTCAGACCAAAGTCTTAAAGACCCGACTTCAGCTGAAGCTACTGCGTTAAAAGCAAATTATGAAATGCTACTGAATGGTAATTAGGAGGTACTTTTGATAGTACCTTCTTAGTGCTTCCTCTCCCAAAAAGTCAGTAAACAGCTATAAAACCTTTAGGAAAGATTCAGGCACCACTCTGGCTCGCACAGACAGAATGGGGTGAAAGAGCTGACTGCAGCAATATGCTGCCTCTTCCATCTAGGGGGTAGGCTTCTAAAAATCAGCACATGCTTTTGCAAAGCATTCAGATATTACTGTGATAAAAGCCATAGGAAGCTCATAAGAAACTGAAGGCTGTTATTCTGTGTTCAAAGCACGACTTGATTAGAAGATCTTAAATAAGAAAAGTCCAAAAAGTGAAAAGGCAAACCTCCCTCCCTGCATCCTTCCTCCCTCAGTGAGCACAGTCTGTTCTGTGTAGTGAATGAGATGGGATTCTGTGAAAGCCATCAAGCAATTAAAGGTTAGTATGATTCGAAAGGGGCCCATCATTAGGTAGCACAGAGCTGGACTATGAAAACAGAATATTCTTTAAGCATTTTCTCTGTATGAAGATATATTAGTTTTATGTCAGCATGCAGACAGCAGTAAGAGGGAAGTGCATTTGGCTATACATCATGCAAACAATGATCACTGCTGCTCCAAGCTCAAATAAAAAGAGAGGGAGCAAGGCTGCATTTTGGGGAACCCAGCTAATAGCTGGTTGTGACCAGAAGGTCAGCCCCACTCATCCTCCACCTCTCCTCTAGGTCAGTCCAGCTCTGATGTGAAACCACACCTTGAAGCTGTGGTTAACACTGTTCCTGCAGCACAGCCCGTTAACAGCTGCGTTCTGGCCCCACTCCCACTCCCTCTCCTGTGCTAACGCTGCTGACCGTCACGCAGCCAGCTGTGCCAGGAGCCAATGCTGGGAACCAGCTGGGCTGAAATGGGCTCCAGCTTACAGCAAAATGAGCACTGACACTAAAATACATACATGAGGAAAAGGAGTGGAAATGGCTCTTTTGGCAGGCTTGTGGGATGCAGCCACTTTAGCATCAGCCAGCAAGTCATCAGCCTGCTTCCCTATCCTGTCCAGCCCTGTTAAATTAATCGCAAAGCATTTACAACAGACACCAAGTCTCTTGACTCCCAATATCTTGCCAGTGTGGTCAATCTGTTCTCCTAATCCTACTACGACAGCTGAAGGAAGGTTTGCTCAGAAGACCGCCTCTTATTATTATTCTTTTAGGAAAAGCAGCAGATCTATTTCCCTACCAAAGGGTTCTGCAAGATCTACTTCACTGCTAACTGATATCACTGGGGTGAGGAGCTGACAGAGGCTGGGAGTTGTCTTATTCTGAATGCAACAAATAAAATTGTTTATAAACAAAAAAGCAGTGCTTACAAAAGTAAAATGACATCCATGCCTCACTTTATAAGCATGTTTAAATTTCAGTGTTTCTTCCGAGTATCTCAAACATGATGCACTTTCAAGGGAAAAAGAGAGCAAACCAAACTGATAGGATGTTTGCATTGCATTTCCATCTCCACTTCTGCATTTCAGCACCTGAATATTATTTTTACAACAATGCTAGAGTGATCTCATCTCTGTAAATATATTTAAGACAGGTAAAATATTTAGGTGCCCAACAGAAACTTGCACAAAGTAAGGCAAAATAAGAACAGAAGCTGTCTGCTATACTTCCTAAAATAGATTGATACAGCTTTTCTAAACAAAAAAAAAATGCAGGAGTGTCTAAATTTTTTTGGAAGAGACGGTTTCATGCCTTTTATTCTGGAACTCTACATTAATCTCACCCATACTTCAGCTGGTGGAGTGTACATCAAGTATTCCTTGATGAGAGACAAAGTACTACAGTACACGGATGTGCCTATTTTGGAAGCAGTTGGATCACTTTTCCCTACGAGGTCAGGGGTTTGGGACCAAAATAATAGCACTACTGTTTGCTATCCAGCTGAGAACAGCCTGGATTCTCTATCTTGTCCAACTTTCTAAAACTGATCATAAAGAATTAAATCACTCCCCCCTTACGTTCAGTTACCAGTAGGGGAAGAGGAGAGCAGGTAACACACTTTTATATTATGACACTGAACTTTTAGTAGTTATTTATAACAATCCAAAGCTTATCATGTGTTGGCAAGCCTTCCCTTTATTCATTTACTTCATTTCCCCTTCTTTCAATGGAAAGGAATTTCATGTTAAAGAAACTGAAAAAAAAAAATAAAATTAAAAGTTTCCATTTCCAAAACACTTTTTTAATTTACTAAAAAAAATTTAAAATAGCTACCTTGCATGTGTTTTCCTCAGAAAAATTGGCAAGCATGATAAGGCATGTGGGTTAAAAGCTATTCTGTCCAATTACTTTTCTTTTCTTCCTCTATATTGGATATCAACATTCGTATCTTCTACCTTTACGTGTCCAAATAATTCTACGAATACCTGCCATTTCTTGTAGAAAAAAAAAGGGACTTTTCTGGTTTGGGGTTCCAAGCAGAAACAATTTAAAAGATATGCTTTTAAACCCACTGTAATTAAAGATAGGAACAATTTTGTTCTCAAAGAAGGTCACGAAGAAGTAGCTAAAATTAAAGCTTCAGAGGGAAATCCCAGCTAATCTGGTGCACTACCCTGAACCCACATTTATCCCATTCTGATATTTCACCTATTTAAGTTTTTTGTCTCTGTGGTTACTGTAGAAACACCTAAAAATGAACCAGCAAAGGCAAATACAGTGAAGAACTAGACAACCAGAGTTACATGTCAAGTGATGGTTGTGAGCTGCCAGATCTTGGGACATGCACACTGCTTTAATTCCTGAAGATGGTGGTACTGAAAAATTAATCTTCAGCCTCAATCAAATGAATTTTTATTATACATTTTCAGGTTTTGTATAATCCCTGTCACAGAATATCACACAACTTATCTACATCCTTTTTTAAGATCAAGAAATTTTGTTACCCTTCCTTCACTGTTGGGAAAGGGAGGCACAGGGAAGCCAAAAATACTGCCTAGGGCTGCCAAAGCAGCCTGTAGCAAAATAGGGACTGGATTTTTGCTCCCACGCATGCAGCCAACCCCGTTCACCTGCAGCTGGCCTGAATACTGACTGAAACATTTCCCTCGGTATACCAGATAAGCAACAAGCTGACCTTATCCTATTGCTAGGACAGGAACCAAATATGAAGTTGACCACCTTTATGGAGCTAGAGGTCCATACTGTTTGCTCAAACAGGGTATCTAAGCATCCAGTTGGAGCTGCTCTGGGAGAATTGTTCCCTTTATATGCCAAATGAAAAAGAGGAAAGGGAAAAAACTATGCCAAGCAAGCTACATTAGGACATGCTCCCTACAAATACACTGGATCCATCACTTCAGACAGTAGTACCTGAACCTCTTTGCAATGCTGCTTGTAGCTGAGGGAGCAGGTGGATGTGAAATGGCAGGGGAACCACTGGAGATGTAATGATTGCATTGGATCCTTCAGACAAGATAACGACAGCCCTTGACAAGTTTGTGGCACGGCACTGTATCTACAGAGACAATATTGGAGATATATTTCTGAAACAGTCTACCCTTAGAGAGCATGCTATGTCCACAGTTTCATATCTAAAAAGGTTTGATGAACATGACACGGAACAAAGCAAACTGGAAAAATTAAACCTTAGACTGCACAGTGAGAAATTCATTATTTAATCTGAAAGAACAAAATAAATAAATAAATCTACTTTATCTTTACCACTGAGTCAGAATCTAAGCCATGTCAAATTTGTTGGCAAGTGAAAAAAAGAAAAATCATTGGAACATGTTATACTTCCTTGATTATCCATCTAGATCAATGGTCCTCACTTAGAGGTGAGAAGTCCTCATGGGTTTTAAATACACTGGGAGAGAGGGCCTAGGGGAATCATACTTTTCCTGGAGAAAAATAAAATGTGATGAGGAGAGGGTTAAAAAAAAAGTATCTGCAACAGAGACTTGCTTAACAAAGTGGGGGTTTATTTACATTATACATGATGTGCCTCTTAGTCTTAAAAGGAGTGAGCAGTGCTAGATATGTTTGCACAACATGAATTATAAAATACTTCTGAATACTACATGTAATATTGAGGGGGTTCTATTAACAGATATTTGTATGAAGAGGCACCAATGGCATATGTCTAGAACAGAGAAAAATAAAGTGCTGAAAGACATGAAGTATCAGTATCATTAACTTGTAAACAAAAATGAAGATTTCAGAAACAAGTATGTGCACAGCTACCTCACGCTATGATAAAAATAAAGGAGATGCTTCTGGTAAAAAAAATCTTAGTCAAGAAACATAATATGTCAATGTATAGAGATGACAGTGTATTTTACACAGGACTGAGAATAGTACATGCTGCAGTGCACAAGAATTGTGTTTGGCTGATACCTCAGGTTCCAAAATGAAGTTGTTTATTCAAACTATTTATAATTTTAGAAAGAATTCTGATAAATAAAAGTACAGCAGTAATATTTTTATCATTATCCTAGGAATTATTTTACTGCCTATTCTGAAACAGAAATGCATAATGTACAGTTCCTTTGCATTTTTCTCCAAATTTTTCCCTTCCAATATTTCTTGATAAGGCCTGGAAAAGGAAACAAAACAAAACAAAGAAACAAAAAAGTCACCTTTTACTCCTAAACATTTTGTGCTATTTTTTCCCCAAAACACATGGATTTCTTCATTTCACAGGGGTTCTAGATGCTGTCATCTGCACCGTCAGTGACAGAAAGAAACACACCAGCTGGGCACAGCCACAAAACTTCATGGGTTTCAGTCAAACTCCCTTTCTCAGTCAGTCTTCTCTGTAAACACCCCTGGACTGAGACTATCGGGACATCCCACCCATTAGTCTGTCTGACTCCTTTGCACTGTCAGACTTAAAATTAGGAGAAAAACAGGTACTAAGAAATACAACCACAGTCTTTCAGGCTGCTTTGAAGTGTTCATGTAACAATGTTAAACCAAGCTCTCTAGAAAAAGCTGCCTTGTACTCTACTGGCAATATTTTGGAAGATATCTTTTTTGTTAATGTCTTTATAGTTTTTCAAAAAACTTTCTGTGATGACTCAGCCAAGAGCCTCAGGAGGTATTTTTTTACCCTTGCTAATTTACCTCGATCACTACACCTAAGTAGTTTCTCATCTGTCAACACATCCAGAAGCTTGTAATGGCTTCATGACATTAGACAATAGCATGTATTTTCCTGTGTTCTGTTATATTTTAATTGACTAAGTTTTTAGGAAGCCCATCACCACTAACTCCCAATGTCAAAATAAATAGAAATTAAAAAAAAATAATAATAAAGTGGTTACAGACGTGACATTGGACTTTCAGTCTCAGGAACAGGGTAATGCTGGTTGAAAGGGAGGAAAAGAAGCACAGGCCATCTGACCAGCCTCTTTTTTTCTCTCTGTAAATCTGTTAATATCAAATAACCCCCAGATAACCAAGCTGACAAGACTCATTTTTAGTCTGCTGACTGAGACCACTAGCCTACTTCTCTGCATGTAATAAATCATTAGTGACAGAAGTAATTTCTCATGTCATAAACAAATCACTGAAACACCCTAAGAGGAAGAAAAGACACATAGATCTTACTGGCAGCTTCTGCCCTTTCCACAGCTTGTTCCCTCCCCTTTCTCATCACCTGTAAGTTTTGAAGGGGATGCAACAGGAATTGCTCTTGCTCTCTACTGCAGTGAGACTGAGTTCAGCTTTGAAGGCAACTTCAGGCAGGGACAGAACAGCACTACCACCTTGGGCTCTACTGGAGACCAAATCTCTGTGGTCCAAGCAGGACAGGCCAAGGATGCAAGACGCCTGCCAGTCATCCTCAGGCTCAGGGGAAGCAGATGTCACCACAAAGTGTCTGACTTGAGATGCAGAGCCTGCAGTCCTCTGCCTCTTCTGTGGGATGAAGGTGCTGCTGCTGGTCCCACTGAAAACACAGGTGCTGGCAAGACAGCAAAAGGCAAAGGGTGCTGAGCCACCTGCAAGGCTTTATGTGTAGGAGGCAACAGCCAGGGAAGAAAAAGCCAGCAGACAGAAGGAGAAGGCTGAAACACCACCTGTCCCCCAAGGAGCACAGCACACGTGGGAAGGCATCAGCGGGGACATCTAAGTGTGGCTGTTGGTCTTTCCCAGCCAATATGCTTAGAAATTATTTCTCCTGCCCAGCCGGTATCTCAATATTTCACCACAAGGTGCAAAGTGCTTTGGCTCTTTTACCATCCCGACCTTTTTCCACCATCGCAAACAGAGGCCTGCAAATAAGCGGTTTAAAGAAGCAGACACCTGCGTAAGCTCAGGCTTCTCCATCCCAGTTTTACACTTAATGGGTCACTAAATATTTCTGCAGCCAGGCAGATATTGAAGCATCAGCACCAAAATTCAGTCAAATGACTAATTCCTATGAATTATCTCACTGGATACTGGGCTAATAGATTAATAATTGGTACCAGGGAAAACACACAGATCACTGCCCACCACCAGCAACATCTATGAGACTGGTTTATTATGAAGGTGCACCATAATTATGCCTTTAGCATAGTATGATTCAGATTTTAAAAATGCTCTCTTGGCAGTTTCGACCTAATACTATAAATCTAAGCACAGGAATTCTGCACTTCACACTTTTTAACACAGCAAACAATAGTGACAAGAAACAGATCACTTTACACGCAGTACTATAAATTCAGTTTTAACTAGTGGTGTTGTACCCAAGCTTTACATCTTACCTAACATTCCAGAAATTCATTAGTTGCCTTTAGGTACAGAAAAACTCATATGAAAGACTCACATTTTATGTACATCACAATATATAATTCTTTTCAGCAATACTTCATCCAGTAATATGTGCAGCTTTACAGAGAACTCATTCTCCATCTTCGTGACCAATTTGATATGATTTATATAGCTTTGGATTTAGAACTGTGAGGTAATTTTCTAGGCAGCTGAACCACAGTTATCATAAAAGTAGGGGCATTATCAAAACCAATACAAGATGTGACATAACCTCATATGCACCTTCCCATATCTACCAATTTCATACGTTTCTCTTGCACGATATAGATACACGCTGCACCACATGCAAACCCATCCCCTGTAACATTTTGTTCATGAAATGTTGAGACCTTCATCTAGGATAATGAATGGGGATTTACAAAACCAAAGATTCCTCACAGTCCCTACGGTACAGGATAACAGTCCAGCTAAAATAAACCTGAGCTCAACAGAAGATAGATACTCAGTACATAGCCTGTTTTGGCACTGCGTTAATGTCTGTGTGCTGTTCTCTGTTATATAAGCTAAAATGATTCTATTTAAACAACAGGAAACTATTTATTAAAATAAATTATATTGGTATATGTAAAAATTAAACAAATATAAAATGTCTTCTGCTAAAATGGAGTCCAGACTTACATGTCTATCACTACACAGATGCGCCTCATATTGTGTGAGGGACTAAAATTGTGCAGGTAACTGGTAATTTGCAAACTCTGGATCAAAAAGATAATATAGCTAGCTTTCATTTCAAGCTATACAAGGACTGTGTAGATGTCATCTCAGGCCTTAACATAGGTTCAGTTAGTCATGATAATATCCTACACGTGTTTTGTGCAGTTGTACTTTCTGTGGTCTTGGCATCATCCAGGAAAAGACCACACAGACCTTCTCCTCTTGCTCTCACACTGCCAAGTCCATTCCAGCACCTTTGGTATCAGAGAGGAAGTGTTTCCAAATGCAAAGAAGGTGTTTTGAACCAACACCTTTTAGCAGGTGTGTATGTGACCTTTGCAAAGACTGTGGTGACACAAATAAGGCAATCATTTGCTAGGTTTGTTCCTTTAAGGATTTTACTTGAAGACATTAAGAGGAAAACATAGTTCTTATAATGACAGCACACAGAAGCGTCACCACAAAACAGTCTTCCTCATTTTTGATCCATGAAGTTTAGTGGCTTTGCCATGTCACCATCATCTTCTCTATAAAAAAATCCTTCCGCACCCTCAGCACCTTCAACTGCTCTAAAAATGAATTAAAAGGAAGCTGAAATCATGAGCAGATCTGAGGAAATGACTCTTCACCTGACAGGACAGAGGGCACCGAGCTGGAATCACTGCAAGGGTGGCGGTTGCCTGTCTGAATGTCAGGGGAATACCATTCAAAGTTTTTCAATGTTAATGACACATCCAGTCCATTCAAGATCACAAGGTCTGTCCCAAGCAAGAACACCATTCCTGGAAAACGCATCAAAAATCAGCATCCACTATTGTCTGTCCAGTGTGAATCAGAGCACATTTTCAAACGCATGACCCCAGAAAGATGGACTTGTTTTTCTGCATGATTTGAACTATTATTTTGGCATTCTCAAGGACACGAAGCGAGACAGTGTTTAACCCAAAGACTTTAGGCACTGGTACAACATTTGCTGAATCACCAAGGTCCATGATGGGAAGTAAGTTTCAAAAGAGCAATAGAAAGTCACAAACAGTAAGATCGCATTACACAAGAATTAACACCACCAGAACCCACGTCTGAGACTTCCCCCAGCTGGGATTTACCAGTAACAATGCCTTCCAGCATGGGACTGCCAGCTGGGGGGTCCTCACAAATAACGTCAGCAGCCAGGAGCCAGAGTCAGCTCCCACAGTTGTTCTATTGCTAAGCAAAACTGTAAATGCTGGGCTCTAGCACTTAGTGCTTTCCACCTTTTCTGATTTTTTTCTTTTTGTAATATCAGTTCTTCACAATCTCTTCCAATCCCTGGTTTCCAGGATGCTTCTTGCTCTGGTTTCTACTCTGGCTCCTTGGGATTAGTCACACAGCCTTGACTCCTCAGAAGCACTCTACCATATAAAAAAAAAAAGAAGATAAAAACATAGACTTCCTTGGATAATTTTAAGCTTTTTATTGTCTTCTGGCTTTCATTAATACCTCTTGCTATTCCTTGTTTTTCTCTAAATATTTTCAAGCTGGTTCCAAAAATGAAGCTGTTCTTAACAAAGATACAGCCCCCATCAATAGACTTTAGCTGGAAAAAAAAAATAATTATAGTTTCAGTAAAAAAACCTCATAATTTTCTCAAGTAAAGTTGTAATACTACAAGCATTTATGTAGGTTTAGTCTTCCTTGACTGTTCTCACAAACTGTTAAAAATGCATGTGTATTTACAGCTAAAAAAAAAAAAATCTATTGAGCTTTGGCCCTGAATAGTGTTTGCACATGCACCTTGGCTTTATGGCAGCCAGAATTTATCCTTTTTTATTCTACCAGCAGATAACTGACTTACCATTGCCATAAAAGGGACAAAACTTCAACCACAATATGAAAATTCCTGGAATGTTTGAGTCTACCCTCACTTAGCTGTTTTTTTCCTTAATATGTGCACTATGAATACAAGCCATTAATGTACTAATTTTTCTTCAACTTTTGTTCTACTTCTTTACACCCCTGTAGGTCCATAGAGTGTAATTTTTCAGCCTTATTTAGGTTTCATTACAATCTTAGAATTTGTTTCAATGCTTTTAGATTATCAAACGTTTCAACAGAAGTTTTCAGTAGATTAGAAAACAAGTCTTCTTCCACTAGATAAACAGCTGGACTAATAAGACCAAAAGACTTACAATACCCAGTCAGCACATAGCTATTCAGTGAAAATGGGCTAATTTGTTTTATCCCTTAGCTACAACTGAAACATTTGTCATGACAAAAAAAAAACGTCTTTCTCATTTTGTCATCTGTATACTGAACTAAGGACCCCATAAATTATTTATTATATTTGAACCAGCTATTAATACATTTTCCCTTAAATCAGTGAAAGACTACATACTTCACTGTGAATTTCCAACATGAATATAGAAGTAATCCTCATGTAAGAATGGTATCAACTATATTGACGAATTAGAATACCTTCATTCACTAAACCATTTAGAAATGCTCTATCAGGTTCATGCCACAGTGCTAAGACAACATCCTCATGTACAGAAGACATATGAGAGGGCACCTTGGCCCGTAGAGCATCTTGGTGAAACCACAGACCTCCCATGTAGCCAGAAAGATTATAAATGACACAGCAGCTGAGAGAAACATGGGCAGAGAAAAGACAACCCCCCCCCAGACACTAGTTTTTAAAGGTAGTAGAGGAGATGCAGTGAGAGTTGCCTCAAGTCATTTTCTTCTTGCAAATGCTAGGGAATACCACCAGACTTCTGGCATCTTTTAAAAAAGTTCAACTTCTAGAACAGATTTGTGGCTTTCATTTAATGTCAGTTCAGAGATGAAGCATGGAGTCTGCAAACTTGAACTCTTCAGCGCATCTCTTCTGCTCCCACTTTTAACAGCTGGACAGGGTTCTCCACTGGGGTTACAAACTTTACCTAAAAGCTTATTTCGTCTTCCCAGCTGTATAGCTTAAAATGTTCTTCAGGGTTTACAGACAGGGTAATGGATAGTTTGTCCCATCTGTAAAAGGCTTTATCTCTTCTGAATGCAAAAGATGTAACTTGCTAGCTTTTTCATTAAAATATTATAGTTCTTCCTACAAATCCTTGTGTGTTAAACTTATTATTGGATTTAATACATAACCCTGATAATTTCTTCCGCCACTTCCCTCTCAGCCATCCTGAAAATCTTCATCTCAAAATGCTGTCTCTGTGTCACTGCTACTAGCGGATGAAAGCCACAAAAAGATGAAAGAAAAATCATTATTACTTTGCAATTTGTTTACTCCACACACTGACAGCACTTTGTGTTTTGTCCTTTACATTGTTCTGTGGAAGATGCACACCCTTCCTCAGACCCTGCAAGAGGCTGTTTGCCAGCAGCAGTAAAGGTGAAGGCAGTGGCAGCATACACAGGGAGAAAAGGCAGAGGAAAGGAGGGGAACAAAGGATGTTTAGTAGTTCTTCTCTCGGATACACCCAAAAAAGTCCTTCAGCCTACAGAAAATTCCATAAAAGTAGCTGAATAACTTTGCTAAAAACACAGACACACTTTCTATGAATTAAGTTGTCAAATTACTAGAAAATCTTACACCATTTATTTCAGAACATGTGTGAGGACAGCATCCTTTTAACGTAAAGGTAACACAAGCAAAACAAAAGCAAAACCATTCTTTCCCAGCCCTTCTCTGGCTTCCCTCATTTCAACTTTGGCCATGCCTTTTTTATTATGTTACTTTAAAGCAGTCCAGGCCAGGAGTCTTTTTGCGGGTTGTGAGGCAAGGCTGACTCATCTCCACCCGAGCACATTCCCAGGCTGCCGGCTCCCACAGCACCTGCTGCCTGCTCCAGCACTGCTGCACCTTGCAGCAGAACGGCACCGATACCCCTGAAACACCCCAGTGCAGGTATAAAAGCTGGACTACAATTCTCATTTGAACTTGGAAGTACAACTTTTCAAACGCTTGATGACTTGGCAAATTAGAGGTGGAAAGGGGTATTTCCTACCACACACACATCACCTACACTAAGACGAGATAATACATCCTTCAGTCCTAGGATGTTTTTCACTTGTGTTAGAAATACGATGGAATCAGGCACAACATGTGAGAGGTTTCCTAAAAAATATGTATTTTGAGATACCAGATCAATCAAAGGGGTAATAAGCGAATCCAGAACTGAATAGAGTATAGCAGAACAACAAGGGACTGGAAACTGAAGTGCTTTTAAACATACAATACTGTATGTTTTGGTTCTTTTTCATTTAGAAAGTTTATCCAAGCTCCTCCTCCTGTAAGAGAATATATCAGATGTAAAAGAAGATTATTTAATTTAGAAAGTTTATCCAAGCTCCTCCTTCTGTAAGAGAATATATCAGAGGTAAAGGAAGATTAAACAGTCCTCTTTTTTTTTGTTTTGGATCACTTAAATCTTCTTATTTATATATTTTTCTCAATACTAAACAGAAACTTAACGCTAAAATGGACACCATTTTTTTCTGATTAAGTCTTTGATCATCCTTGATCTGTTTATACATGCCAGAGAAAAACAACAGATAGTGTTTTTTTGCACTGCCTACTTACACTCTTCATGAAGAATACAGTTGCCTTTTTCTTTACTGCAAGTCACTTCAGATTCGAATGGCATAATGATAGTAATTGACATATTGACAATGTACATATTGACAATGCTTCCCCTTGTTCTGTATCTTACTTCCACGTTGTCCAAGATACTGCTATATACAGACTCTTGCAGGGCTAATGTCACATACTTTTCTGATGTATTAAATCACTAAGAATAATTCTAGCCCATCACAACCCAGAGAACTCAAAAATGCATCTTCCCACAAACACTGTTAAATCGCAGCTGTACTTCATACCTCGAACTACTCACTAAAGGCACAGGTCAGTATTACAGTCAGGTCATAGGGCATGCCCAAATTCTTCCCTTTAACCAGATTCTACAAGGTGTAAAGGGCCTTTGTGATGGGAAAGTCAACAGAAATTCTGAGAAGGGAGCACCATGTAACTTTTAAACACTGATGAAGTAAGTTAATTTATTCTTGTTGAGGTTGTTGAATCTTCCTTTGTTTAGTCTAGTTCTATAAAAAGAACAATATTCATAAGCCTATCCCTAGAGATGGTTTCTGACATTTTTAAACAATTGCCTTAGCTGCCTGCATCAGTGATCCTACATTTCTCTGTGTGATCAAGGCAACTGATAGTATATACATCCAGCATAACCTCAGGCATTATATAACCTAATTATAACCCAGGATTGTATACACCAAGCAGAGGAGTTGCAATGAAATACTCCAGTAGTCCTGCAGGCATCTGACACACACAAATACTCAGAAGCAGAAACTGTGCTATTTGGGATGATGGTCCAGGAATGTACTCGAGTGTGCTGACACTCAACAGACAGCTCCGGGAACGAAGTTCACAGAGATGAGTCAGGACTGACCTCTCAGGGAGGTTCAGGGACTGTGTTCTCCAGCACAGCTGGCAGCAAACAGGTATGTGCTCCCAAAACAGCCCACCCTTCTCTCCCACCTCCAGCATCCTGTGCCATCATGCTGTAGAAAAGGTGGCTAAGTGAAAAATCAGGCTGGAAGACAGCAAGGACAAGGACATTCCCCTGGGAGCAAGCAGCCACCAGGCCTGCTCCCTCATCCCCAGAAGCACCCATGCATTTACTCTGCATATATATTGACCAAAGGACTCCCTACTGCTAGGGATGGATGGGTGAACCCACAACCACCACCTTCCCAGCAAGTGCTCCTCACCACAAGTTGGAAGGCCGCCTGCCTGTCCAAGCTCTCATGGTTCTCTGTGGCGTACCATCAGCCATTCCAGGCCTCATACCCCATCCTGCCAAGCCACCTCACTCCAAAAGGAGGAAGGGAGTGATGTACTTCTCTTCTTCAGACCCTTTCACACCCTGTCAGAGCCTGGCAGGGTGAATCAAACCCATTTCCCATTGAAGTGACCATAACTCCATCCTGAACTGAAACCTGTCAGGGTTTGTTAGATGTGCTCTTGGTCTTGACAAGTCCTTGAGGACATTCAGGGAAAAGGGTCTTAGGGCATAGGTCTCTCAGCATTGAAAACAGTGGCAGTCCTAGACACAAATGGCTGCAGAAGGCAGGTGCCTAACTCAGCTTATTTCACTAGTAAAAGCACGCTCAAGTGAAATGCTGCCAGTCATTCAGACTCAGTCATATGATTTCTCTTCAACCACACACCAAAAGCCCATGTCATTTCTTTTATCTGCTCTCAGTTTATCTGACTTCTTCTTCATCTCAATAAACATGTTTTTAACAGAAAAATGAATAGAAAAATAATTCAGACTGGTTGGAAGCAATTTATTTATTTTTTTTTGTTTAGGCCTCAAATTGCATGTGTCAGGCTGCAGCCCCCAATACCATTTAAAAATAGGAGGGATGACACGAGGAAGGCGTGAGGATGATACAGCAGAATTGCCTCTGCCCGGCCATGGACCAGGCACCACTCCCCAGACAGGGCTTACTCAGGGACAGGAACCTCCTGGTCTCCTACCAGTGTGTCCCCAGTTGCCACCACACACTTATCTCAAACAGCACTGGTGGAATCAGTATTGCCCTTGTGGAAAAAATTATGCATGCTTTTATCACTTTTTTGGCCTGCCTTCCACTAGTAGCTGGAGTAGCTCTCAGCTCTGGCCCAGCTCCCATTTTGCCAACACTAAAAGTGGAAAGGGAGATGGGTTGAGAACTCAGAGAGACCATTAAGCCTGACATCACATGGTGGCAGATAGGTCATCTCCATTACCCCAGCACTACATGGCAGCCAGCCCACTTGCATGGAAGACAACTCACTGCTAGGCTCAAGCACAGCTGGAAGTTCTTCCTCCACTGCGGAAAGCACAGGGCCCGGCGCTGCAGCGGCATCGACAAGGTACCGGCACACACAACCAGGATGTTTCCATGGCGTTGTCATCTCTCAACCAAGCAGTACTAATGTTAGGAAATGGACTTTCTTCAAAGGAAATGGCAGCCTGAAAGGTGTCAGAAATGAAAGCCCCTGCAGAGATACATCAAAACAAGCTTCTCCTGTAATGGTCTCATGGGTGCAGTCTCTCAGCCTGACCTGGAAACTTCTTAATCTACGGCCTTGTGTTCCACTCTGCTCTCTTTATAAATTATAAGTGCATCTCCTGAGCAGAACACAGAACAGCAGAAAAGCTCAGATCAACTATAATTAATATTTTAATTATAATTGGCCAAGATAAAAGAGCTTCCAGTGCCACATCTGGATGCATTTCATACTGCCACATTACAACCAGTGGGAGCTGCAATGAGAGGTTCCCCTTTCTGTACAAAGGCACATGATCCTGGGAGTAGCTGGCTCTGCTATGTCAAATGCCTCTGTGAGAGCAGTCCTTCCAAATCTCCTTGTATGTATTTAATCATGGATATGACAGGGATAAAACAAATTTCTCACTCTGCCAGCCCTGTTACACCACAGAGCCATCATCACCAACATAACACAAGCTGCTTCTGTTACACCTGCACTCACAGGTCTCAAGTCTCATTTAATTACCCCTGCACAACTATGATGCACACATGAAGAAATATTTTTCCTGTGAGAGTGATCAAGCACTGGCACAGGTTGCCCAGGAGTTGCACAGGTTGAGGAGTCTCCATCCCTGGAGATAATAAAAACCCTGCTGAACACAGCCTGTGGTTGGAGGCCACAGGACAATTAAGAACATGGCGAGACTGGCTGCACAAGTATTATTCATTTAATTTTTTAAATCGAGCTAATACAAGATACTTTGAAGCAGGAAAAAGCCAACTTTTTTTTTTTTTTTTTGTAGGAGAAAAGCAGCTGTTCCATTCAGCCTATTACAAACAGCACAACCTTGCCTGTCACACAGTCCTCTGCTAACACAACTCCTCTTAACATGTAAACAGTGGGAATACGTTCAGCTGAGGACAGTGAGAGCACTGGGCCAGCTATGCCAGCTCCACAAAGGCACAAAGAGGTCCTGCCCAGGTGTAGAGGGGGTCACACCACTCATCCACAGTCACTCTGAGGCATCAGCCTGGCTCAAGGACTTCCAAAGAGAAGCCCCTCAACCACCACCCACGGTATGCTGCTGGCCATCAGCAGTCTCCACTGCCTTTTGGGTAGTTGTTAGTGACAGGCTACAGTGTGGAGCTGATGACAATGCCAACAGAACTGAATTGATTGAAAGGCCACCCATGTACAGATTAAGGCAACAAAACTGCAAAGAGCTCAACTTCTACAGCATACTTGTGTTTCCTGGTGGTGCTGAACAGGAACTGTCAATCTGCAGTTAGCATAGCATAGACAGAACTGTCAATTATGGGGATAACTTCATAACATAATTAACAACTCCAGATTACATTCTAAGGAAGCTTAATTTTAATAGAACTATTTATCTGGCACACACAGGACACTTTTAAAGCACAGTTGCTTCAGAAGACCTGAAATTGTACAACTGATATTAAAGTTTGTACTTTCCTTTAATAAGCATCTATTTCCTACATAATTTTCTGTCTTTGTTTACCCAAGGACTTCACAGAAACATCTCACAGACAGATATTTATACCTCTAGGAATGACAAAGTCTGAACTCAAATGTGAATCGGTTCCTTCAAAAGATATAAATTAAATAAAATTAATTATATCCTGTAACGAACACAGTTTAATCAACTTAATGCCAAGCAATGGGTGAATCGCCTCAGAGGTGCATCACTGAGTGATTTACTGCAGTCACAGTAAGCCAGATACTATCAGCCTAGGAGCAACAGATAAGCCATCAGAAGCTCAGTGCATTTCTTACTTAGCTGATTCAAGGCATATATCCCATCCCCATGGTCCTATAGAGAAATATAATTCATTATAGAACTTAATTTCATCTGAAACTGCAGAAAAAGTTTAAAATTTCCCATACTCCTTTTACTGATTAAAATGCTAAGTCCAGATATTACTTTTATATCAGGAAGCATGATAAAAAGCCATACCTAATGATGAGTTTTCGGCACCCCAGAATTTCCCTACTGCAGCATCACCCTAACCAAATGCCAGAAAGCAAAGATACCCGAAAAGATGCCCGATTCCAAACTTCTAAGTCAACTTAGAGGTACAGAAGAAACAGCACAAACACTTCAGGAGCGCCCGGAAAGAGTCCTTTAAGTTAAGGACAGCGGATAGCTAATATCTCAGTGATAAAATTAGCTCCCTGAGCAAAACTTTCAGACTACTTGCATACTTTCGATTTTAAATGCCCGTGGCTCAATCTGGCTCTCTCAGGGAAAGGTGCCAAAACTCAACAAGTAACCATTAACATCAAGGATCCCTCCTGGTCTCCAGGCTACTGCCCATCGCGGGGGTCAAAGGCAGCGAGCACAGCACTTTCAATCAAGGCAACACTTTTTTTTTTACTATTTTTTTCCCCGCTACAAAAGCTCACTTTTTTTTTTTTTCTCCTTAACGTGAAAGCTCAACTTGCTACTTTTAAGTCCCGGGTG
>JANHFX010008182.1:0-16875 GCA_027560015.1 Chloroceryle amazona
GCCGCTCCGCGCCGGGGGGGAAGATGAGCTCAGGGGACGTCGTTTGCACTGGATGGCTCATTAAGTCACCCCCCGAGAAGAAACTCAAGAGATACGTAAGTGCAGAGGCTCTGCTGATATTTTTTTTCTCGCTAAAGGGATTTCGGCATGTGCTCGGTGCTTTACTCTTCCCTTGAAATGTCTCGCCTCTTTCGCCTTCGCTTTGGACCAAAACAAAAAGATTTGCAAGTCCATGCGCTTATGGAGTATTTTCGTTTTCACCAATATCCTTGTGCCCTTTGGAATTAACCTTTCCCGGCTCGTAAGATTATAATACTTCAATTGTTATGCAACGTATCTTAGGGTAAAAACCACATTTCGGTTTCAGTTAATGTTGCCGTAACTAACAGAATTGTAACAGAATTTCAGATGTCACTTTACCAAGGAAGGGCAAGAACCTCCTGAAAAAAACCCTCTAATACTTCAAATGCTGAGGCTGTGCTTTGTTAAGATGCTCTGTAATTTCAATGACACTTGCTAAAAGCAACATCTGCAATAGTTTTCTTTACCGATTTTTTATGCCAGATGCAGTTGCTAGCAGAAAGCTTTACTTTTTGTCTGTGATAAAGAGGCACTAGAAGATGCCGTGCTGCAAAGTTCCTGATAGCTGAAAGGTGAAGGGAGCTGGTGAGAAGCAGCGAGCACTGCCTGCATGGAAAGCTGCAACTGCATTATGTGTGAAGGGGGCCCCTTGTTTCGCTCTGTATCTGCCTGCCTGTTTTTCTGGAAAAAAAAAAAAAAAAAGGGTGTGTGTTGCAAACATAGGAAACTGTATCATTGCAGGGCTGTGAGGAAGGGCTCTGGCAGAAATAAACGACCCTTCAAAAATTTCTTGGGACAGCATTGTAAGCCGAAAGCCCACCGTGGGCCATTTTGCATACTCATGTGTGCTGGTTCTTCAGCAAGCACGTTGTTGCTGTTGTTACATTTTTGGAATCGGTACTACTCGTTTGAGTCACGCGCTTCTAACCTAAGTCACCCCAGAGCACTGCGCTGTACTAGAAGGATGCCACCACCATACGTGTCGATCGCACTCCAGAGCCGTACACGTATCTTACATCATCTGTTGTATTCACTTCTGTTTATCAGCGTTTTTTCTGGACTGCTGATGTTAGCTTTTTCTAGTAATAGGAGGAATAACTGTCTTGTGAAGAATGTGGTAGATGTCTCAGGGTATTGTATTTTTTCCTTGCACTAAATACTAGGGGAAAAGTTAATTCACTGATGTTAGAATTTACTTTTATTTTTTTCTAAGCCAGAGTTTCTTCTTTTAGATAACAGCATTGCATTGAAATGGCTGAATATTTGCTTTGTTCGGTTCACATTTTCCAGCTCTAAAATAACCACTATGATGTGTCTCGAGGGAGCTGCAAATAAAAGATGGATATCTAATTTTTGTTATATTTTCTAACAAGTGTACTAATAGCGCTGTATAGCAGGCACCAGACAATGTAAGAGCCACTGATTCACCCAGCTGGTATCATCAGTAACTCTGTCAGTGAAGCTATTTTTGATGACTCAAAATTCATAAAAGGGCAAAGTAGAGAAAACAGAATGTGATAAAGATGGGATTTGAAAGCCCCCATTATACAGTCAAGATAATAGTCACAACAGGGGCTCTGATCAGCTCACAAGACTAGTTGCAGTCTGTTCTGCTCAGATTTTGCACTACAAAACCTAGGAAAATTGGGTCTATGTTATTCTTCAAACATCAACTACTAGATTAGCTAGATCCCTGCAGATTAGGCTTTGTTTTCTGTTTAGGAAGATAAACTACCCTTGTCCATAATAAAGCAGAAAGAAATCTGCTAGGAGTACATCAAAAGATTAGTGTCCTTTCTCCTATGACTGGCTGCACAGTGGATGGTACAAACCAAATGGAAATTGCCCCCTAACCCGTTGTAAACTATTTTTTTCCACTTTTTATATAGTTTCATCAGCACAGTAGCTTGTGCATCTTGCACCGGGGTGGTAGATAGCTCAGGCTGAGCCACAGTGACTGCTTAAAAACAACACAAGCTTTAAAACAATGACTGTTTAAACTGACTTCAGTAGGTGTCAAGTGTCAACCGCTTACAGGAGAATGGTGTTGGCTCTGGTTCTGAACTGACAACATACATAAATCCCCAAGCTTTACACTACCCTTTGTGTTCAGCTGGCAAAACCCACGGTCTGAGCTGAGGCTTTCAGGGAGCTTCAAATGCAAGCTTGGTCTGCTGCCCATTGGGACCTCTCTTACACTGGAGTTGCTCTCACGGGGTTGTCTCCCAGTTTACATTTTCCTGAGTTCAGCATCCGGCCTTTGTAAGGTCCAGCCCGAGGGTCTCTTGTTTTACACACAGACAAATTCTTAATCCTCATCACTTACATTACAATCACTAAGAAAATCCAAATAATTTCTCTGGAATATGTAGTTAAGAGACCAGGCGAAGTGATGAATTCAGGTTGTGAGACTGGGAACTGCAGACAGTCCTGCTGAAGCCACTGAGAATATTTATAGTTTTATAAAATTAAACAAATACGTCTTTGCAAGACTGGAGCCTAAAGACCAAAGTATATCTTCATTTTTGCTTTTCTCTGATGAAAGCAACTAGCTTTTCTATGCAAAAACAAGTCAGAATTTGCCTCTAGATAAGCGAATGTTAATTTCAAAACTTTGAAAAGCAAAATGCAGGTGTTAAGAGTCTATATTTTTCCTGTAATGTCTTACAAAGCTGATGCTCTTAGTAGCACTATTCTTAGAAGTGTCTTATCATTCCCTAACAAAGGCTGCTCTCTTGCATGTGCAGGAAACGAACATGAGATTAATTACCCAAGTGTAATTTTCTGTAAAAACAGAGAGCTTAATGCTAAATGCAGAGAATTCATTAGAAAGTACAGGGAGCTTCACTTCAGCCGGCAAATACTCTAATAGTGGTTTAATTGCATGTACAATCCCTTTCCCTCTGTCTGATAATTGAACCATGAATCCACCACGTCAGCCTATCTAAAGAGGCAGTTGTGCAAGGAGTCTCCCGGGAGAGCGTTTGGTGTGTGTTGCAGTTCTTTGTCCCCTAAGTGTGACCTAAATGCCGTGCTGCTCTTGTTTCCCCACTTGGTTGCTGCTTCTCTTACTGGACAGGGCTGCATGGGCTTCAGGGGTGCCAGAGAACCCCCAAAACTCTGGGGGAGCTGGGTATGCGGCAGGGGCGAGAGAAGAAGCAGCTGCTACCAAAAAGTAGGAAGTGGTGGCAGTGGAGGTGAAATCCATCATGCTCTAGAGCAAAAATGCTGAGCTTCAGGCACAGCTTGACACTCAGCCCCACGGGAGGAAAACCTGGCCCCACTGGAGATTTTTGGTATTGATATTAGTAGCGCATGAGTACCAGCCTCTGTAGGAAATTAGATGTCATGGGAGAACTTCTTCAGGCTCGATGGGTTTCACAGTGCCTTTTACTAGTGCTGAATACATCCAAACAGGGCAGGGGTTAGATTAGGCATTCAGAGCCACAAGGAAAAAAAGTGTTCATGTTTCTTAAAAAAAAATAAAAATTCAGAAGGCTGAGGATGGCGTTGTTCACGTATCCCAATTCTGTAATGTCAGCCTTGAACGGCTGTCTTCCTGACACATTTCATACAGAAATATATCTGCTCACTGACCAATATTTGTTTTCTGTTTATTGAAGAGGGGACAGAAAGTTTTCATGGCCTAGAAAACAAAAGAATTGCTACAGCCAATGCAAAAAGCCACCAAGAGGAAAAAAAGAAATGGAAGAAGGCACAGAGGATGTCTAATGAAATAAGAGATTAGTATTGTTGAGAAAACACATTATTCACATGCTGATAAGGAGGAGTTGGGATTTGTAACAGGCAGATCATTTCATCCTCTCCTCAAGTGGCTGTCATGCAGTTTGTGACACCTGCAGGGAGCAGCAGCAGTAGTTGGCCAGCCTGCTCTGGTGAATGCCACACCACTCTGTGCTTACTGTGAGGGTGAAGTTACATGGTTTGCAATAGTAAAGGGCTATATACAGATGCTTGCTTGTTGCGAGGCAGTGCAGCACCATTGAAGTCAATGCTGCACAGCTGTACCCCAGCTGAAGAGCTATTTTTAATCTTCAGTACTATACAGATTGATGAGGGAAGACCACTTGCTCAAAAAAAATACAAGTTTCCCACTTTACTTGAGTGACTGGTTTCTTCAAACATTATTGAAAATCAAAATTCTTTGTCAGCATCTCTAAAACAAGAGTCCAAAATGGACCTCATGTTTGAAAATTTTTCCTTGGCATTTAATACATTTCTTCTTGGACTGTCTGGTCTGGGAAGACAAGTAGAGGTGTAAAATAACGTAACAGATGCAGAAGCTAGGCAAGCAGTGTAGCATCCTGCCCTCTCTGCGTGAGGGCAGCGGGTGCCATTGGAAGGGCACAGCAGCCGGACATCTGTGACTGTTGGGGGGACCTGCCAGAACTTAACTTGAGCACACCATTGCTAGGGTTTTACAGGATAAGAGAATCTAGATGACTTCTCCATTTTTAGCTGAAGTTCTGGTATTTATCAGGGGAATAAACGGGAAGTTACTGGCCTCTAAGAAGAAAAGCAAAGTAGAACTATGGAAGAGTTTGCTCAAATAATAGGAACAAGAGTCCCACAGCACTGCTAAGGGTGGGTGGGATGCAAAGTGTCAGCTCTATGATCTAATGTTGGGCTGGTGTCATCAGAAGACACTGCCACACTCGCCAGAAAGAAATCCCCAAATACTGTGTGAGGTCAAGTACTTTTTCTACTGATTTGGAATTTGAGGGAAGTTTCTGAAAATAGCTATCAAAGAGAATTCTGTACTTAATTTTTGTCCGTAAGCCCTTTTATTTCCAAATGCTTCCTGCAAATCCTCATCTCTTGAGCTCTGTACCCTCTGAATAAAGAGTTAGAGCCACCTCTCATACCCTGCTGGAATCAACATCCCAAACTCTCATTGAAATAACTGAGTTTAACACCATGTGGGTTTTGTAACTCTACCTTGTAGGCTGTGTAGGAATAAGGCCAAGGAATAAATTGACAGAGCCTTTTAACTGGTTCTGGTTGTAAGTTTTGCACCTATTTTTTTCCTGCTGTTACTTCATTTTCGAGTCCAGCTTCTATTTGATCTGGTTTGTATATTAAGGAAGAAGTCAATTTTGTGAAGATTAAGGTTTTCATACAGAAGCTCCTGCACTGCAGACTGCATGGTCCCTTCTCTGTGAAATCCTGAAGAAATTGATCTCACTGGAAAAATAACAGCAGAAAATTTATTGTAGGGAGGAGTTTCCATCATTAGAGTTTGTAATTAGCTAAATGCCAATCAGACCATGTTCCACCACTTAACCTTGTTTTGGTACGTTAAGTGCAATGTTTATTCTAGCCCATTTTCTTCCATTTTAGCCATTTTTTGGTAATTTAAATGCAATGTTTAATGAGATAGTCTGACTTCTAAGAAAAAAATAATTTCTAAAAAACACTGCTGTTCTTGGCAACCCGTGTATCAGAATGTTAAGCGGAATAATTTCCCTTGGACTTTTTATTTGGGTGGAGCCGTAATAGCCCCGAAGCCCCAGTTTAATCTTTGACTGCATGTTTTCAGTGCACAGGAATGTCCAGCTATTGGTTTCTATTGAAAACAGAAACCTTCAAGTTATCAGGTCTTTGCATTCAAATATAGAGACTTAAAAAAAAACAACGTGCTGGTTTGAAATAGAGAAGGAAATGTTACCTTGAGTGGTAATTAAAGTAGTGATGCAATCAAACATTTCTTAGATGAAAAAGGATTACAAGGGGCACTTTGGTGAACTCTTTGTTGTATCATGAAAACTATACTGTGGATAAATGTGTTATTTCTAACAATAATGCATGAAAATGCTATGAATGTTTGTTATGCCAGTTTGATAGGTCTTTAGGGAAAGGAACAAGTTTATTCCTATGTTACTCAGTAGAAAAAGAGTTGTTTAATTTGTTTTCTTGTCCTTCTTGTTTGAGTTAGAAATTAATTAGTAGTGTGATAAGACAAGGAAAAAATGCCATACTTGAAATGAAATTTGCGTGTCAAAACATTACATCCAGACAGATAAAATGGATTTTCCTCTCTCCCATTTCATTGTTGAATAAAATGCAATACTTAAACTTTACAGTAATATCTTTGGCTTGTTTCAGTTTGTGTTGTCTCAGAAAAAAAACGAACAACTACCACCCCACAACAACAAACACATAGCCATACAAAACTCAGCTTTAAAATCTGCTGCAACTTGGTATTTGTTGAAAATAAACCAAAACTGAAGTCTAGTGTCCATGGCAGAAAAGTACTGTTACTGAGGCAAACTCATTGGTAGCTTTGTAGTTGATAGAGTCGGACAATTATTCTCAGAGATTTTGTTATTCCCTTCAGATGCCAGAAACCTCACCTGACCCCTGCAGCCAAAACTGCTTTGTAGCTTTCCCCAAAAACCTGGGGCAGCGTATTTCAGTTATTCAGTATCCTTCCTCATAATGTGTTTTACAGAGAGGCGGTAAAATGTCATGATTACTATGAACTTAAAATTACTTCTATGAAGGTGTTAATTTAAATGGATCTTAGATTGTCATCTGGAAGGTCTGGATTCATTTTTGACAGTGCTTTTTAAAAGACAGTAGTTCCTGTGAGCCCTGTTAATGACAAATACTGTTCATCCTGGGACTCCCAAGTCTGGAGGACCATAGGTTATGTATTCATATTTCTGTTGGACAGAATAATGGCCATAATGGGACCCTTTCTAAATTTGCAACTGTTGTAATCTCAGCAGAGTGCATAGTTCGTGAACAATCTGTTTTTACATACCAGACTTGCAATCTGTTTGTAGAAGTTCAAGGATTTTACAGTTGTGAAGCCATTTTTTCAAGCTGACATGAACTGGACGTGCCAAGGAGAAGCCAATAGTTTGGAACAAGCCTGAGCTCTGTTTTACTTGCAGACTTTACAAACTGTGCCATAAAGTCACTAAGTTTACAGAAGTACTGAGTTTATAAACGCTGGGAAAGATGAACTGGTATGCCTGCTGCAGAGCAGCACTTCCAGTTCTGTTGCCATTTCCACAGAAAAGCCACTGGCATTCAGAGGTGCCTGTGTGCTGATAAAATCGCTTTGAGATGAGAAAGCATCTGAAGAGATGCCAGGTGAGTTTACAGTAGCAGTGAAGAAACAGTTTCATGAGAAATCATACACTGTTTCATGAAGTGCTCACTGCTATTGCAGCTCTTACATCCGCATTGTTTACTAATATTTATAGTTGAAGTTTTGCAAGCTTAAAAAGTTCTATTTGTAATACGTTCAACATTTTGAACCCATCCTAAGAAAATTACTGAGTTCTTACTGAGGACTTAGGTTTAAACATAAGAAGAAGCTCAGGGAACTGTTTTTTTGAGATACTCAGGCACTTTTCTCCCACTGAATTAAGATTTGCAAAATGTTTTCACTGGGCACTCCTCTGACTCCGGGGCTGTTTTTCCAGGTCTTCACTGGCTAACTTTCCCTGTGAAACAGTGGGATTTGGAATGCCAGCTGAAAATGGGGCTGTTACTCCAATTCCACTTTGTGCTTTTTAAAACGTTCCTTTTTGACACATAACTCTGAGCATCATATCACCCTTGAGCTATGGATTATAAAATAATGGTGAACTGTTTTTGAAAAGTGAGGGAAAACCACGAGATAAATCCCATCATTATTTCAGTATCCTCCCCAAACTCCCGCTTTCGTCTGTGCTGAGCCTGAGAAATATTCGAGCTGAAACATCATTAAGACAAACAAACAAAAAGGTTAAGGGACAGTCTGTTTGGCACAGTCTGAACAGCCTTTGTGATGGTGACACTGCTTTGCTTCCCCAGTGCATCCCCCTGCACTGGGTCTGCAGGCTGGAAACCTAATAATACTGG
The DNA here is from genome assembly GCA_027560015.1 of Chloroceryle amazona. Classification (NCBI taxonomy): domain Eukaryota; kingdom Metazoa; phylum Chordata; class Aves; order Coraciiformes; family Cerylidae; genus Chloroceryle; species Chloroceryle amazona. Next base: position 7,960 of record JANHFX010008182.1, read on the forward strand.
CTTGTAAAGGGAAAAATAGAAGCAGTTATTCAAGTGTTACTAGACTGCAATGCTTTAACATTTTTCTTATGAAAAATACGTTCTTTTTTTCGTCTTCTTTTTTTCTTCAAATTCACAACTGAAAGTACTGTTGCTATGTTACTGTAGTGGTGTGTAGGCTGCTAAATAAATAGAGAGAGTTTAGACCATGCCAGAAATAGAAAGCCAGGTCAGAGGTGACATTTGGGACATGTTGAGAAAAAAAAAAAAAAAGAGAATATATAATTATTTCTTTCCTTCCTATCATTCTCTTCAGTCTCGTTAACCCCAGACTGCTTACAAGGAAATTACAACAGAAATTCTGGACATGCAAGAGTGCTAAAAACCGACACCTCTGGAGTTCTGCTTAGTCTTTTGGCTGTTTCTTGCAAGATCAAATTTGCAAGGGAAACTGGTGAATCTGTGGCACCTCGCACACTTGTGAATTGAATGACTACTTCAGAGTAAAAAGGGCATGGGGAACTGTTGAAAATTCACTCTGCAAAGGTGTCCTCAGAAAGAAAATGCGAGAGAGGGAAGAAGCTTTTAGAAAACATGCTTCTGTGAACCCAGACGCAGGAAATTTGAATCTATTGTCCTTTTTGGGATAGTCTGGCAGGTTACCAAGGACCAGATAGACAAAAACATGCTTAGGCTGTTGTGCAAGTAGCCCTAGGTACCTGCTTGCATCTTCAACTGCCTAAACACCCTTGGAAATCTGGCTTGTGAACAGGCATGAGGGCCTCGTTCATACGGCAGCCTCATTTTTATCCCTGCTCTGCTGCCTGCATGTGCTCCTCATGTACAGACCTCATGTACAGCACAATGAGCTCTCGTCTAAGCTCCAGCAGCTGATTCGGTAAATGGTGGGAACAGCAAGTCACTAGTTGGAGAACTAGAGCCCAGTCCTCCCTCTAGCCATGTCAGGCGGAGCAGAAGCAACCCTTATCCTAGGAACGAGCACTGCAGCCTCATTCCTTGCAGACAGTGGCCTCTGACTTTATGTTATCATAGATGCAGGATGCCCTGGGCTGTGTTCTGCCAGCCACAAAGCAACTCAGCACCATCCCAGCCCCTTGTGGGTGAGCACAGCACCATGATGCTCCAGTCCTGCCGTGCCCTTGGCTCTGCTGAGCGTCAGCAGCCCTGGGCCCACAGCAGAGCAGCTGGGAGCTGTCAGACCTTCCCACTAGCATGAGGTGGGACACAGGGATGCGGACCAAGCTCGCTCATCTGGGAGTCCTTTAGGCAGATTTGTAATTAATTTGGAAGATCTTCTTTATAAATATGTATGCTTACTTATAAACAAATTATTATGGTGACACAATGTAAGGCATCTAATTTCTCTGTGAATTAGGAAAGAAGCCCACTGCCATAGCCTGAACCAGTTCAGTGCATGCAATCCCAGTAGAGATTTCTTTGTGGTATTTCTGTAGTTCCACAAATCCGTTGCTTTCCTACAAAAAAACTGTGTAAATGTCCTCCCTATCCAAGATACCTTAGATCTGATGCATTCCAGAAAATCCCACATTTACCATAAAATTTACAGAGGAAGATTAAATTAGAGGGTACAGCAAGAGCTGATGATGCTAAATACAGTTATTCTTGTACCTAAATTGCAGGGGCTTTTTAATTTTCTTTTTATTTGTTAATGTTCCTTGAATGTAGGGCTGGACTTTGAGTGGCTAGGAGAAAAAATCACATCCTAATACAATGGATGTGAATAGGTGGTTTAATAAGAAACTTTCCTAATTTCCAGCCACAAGCCAAACCCTAGTGCCTTAGACCTCGAGACATGTCCACAGAATCCGCAAAATGTCCGCGGTTCCGTATCAGAAAATGAATGGGTAGTTTAGGATCCACCAGGGTTGTTTGTTTACTTACATTAGGATCTTGCTGCTGTGATTGGAGACATTTCTTCTTTTCTAGCACAACCAGTATTTAGCCTCAGACTGAAGGAGAGGGTGTTAGAGGCTTTCTTGTCTCCTGTGGAGTTCAAACCCTCATTTGGGCTCTGTCAAATCCTTTACCCTTGCCAGAGACTGCATTTATCTCAGACCATAAAGAGCAATTATTATGATTTATCTGTCTTCAGAGTGAATAAGATTTTACCAAGCATTTTCTACTCAGAAATCTCCAGCCAGAAGTACAACCTACAGCCTGTCCTTTCTAGAGATCTGCTGCCCATGTTCAGCAAATTGCCCAGTTTTAACCAGCAGCAGCAGCATTGCTAATAGAAAGGAGGATAAATTATACCCTCTGCAGTTCTGTTATCCTCCTATTTGTCTTTCATTATATTTCCAGGTCCTTTGTGTTTGGAATGATTTTCTAAACTTTATAAGTAAACTTGGTTTGCTGGCTTTTTACTCCTCAGAGTATTCCAGGTGGGCTGCAATGACCTTTGCCTGTGCTCTTTGTTGAGGAGAACAACTTGATTGTTAAAAATGAATGAAAGATGTTGAGGCGGAAGATGGCAGGCATGGCAAGGTTTCAGATAAGCTAGAGTTCTCTAGGTGAAAATTCAGTATCTTTACACTGCTGCTTTCAATCCCTAAGGGCTCCCTTCACCGTGGCACTTACCTTGTCGTGGGTTCAGAGATGCTTTAGTGAAACTCGCTATTCGAGAGCGGGCGACTCCAGTTCCGGAGGTGAGGAGACAGAGCGAGCTTGCATGAAGCAGGAGCTGTACAGTCCTTTCCAGAATACAGTGATGGAGAGGGATAGTCATAGAGGTGAACCCCAGTGATATGTCTCAGGAGCAAATGATTTGCATGTAGTGTAACAACCTGAGCTACGTGAAGATTTCAGCAGCAGTGGCCCTAATTCTCATATGCTCAGAATTTACTGTTCACCCACAGAGAGATTTCAGTTTGACTCATTCCTCAGGTTTACTGGATTTGGAAATGGAACTGGGATCTCTATATGAGCGTACTATTGCAGGTTTTAGTTCAGAGATTGATGTTTTTTTTAAGAAAGCAACTGTTTTATGTGCCGTCTATGCATAGGAGTAAATGATAAGGAGCAGACAAAAGCAATCAAGATATAAGAACTTGTGCTATTAATGGTCATAAGGCCTTGGATCATTTTGTTGCAGAGCATTTGGTCACTTCTGTCTTGCACCTAGGTGGTCAAGGTACCTGCTCTGAGTGGAAACATAGTCATGCATATTATGCATGACTATGTATCCAGATCTAGTTCATAGTGCCAGTTTAGGACAGGATCTTTGTGATTCCTTGGTGGGACTGACAAGAAAAGTCATATGACGCTGCACAGGAACAGAAGCAAGTAAGTATGGTGATGTAGCACAGCTGAGTCTATACAAACAAGTGGGAAAATTTTCCCTCTGAAATAAAATGCTCCCATAATGGATAAAAAAGGCCAAGTATGTACTGGTTTTAATAAGCTGCTGGAATCAGGCAGGTGTGCAGTCAAATGGGAAGGGTAGATCTGACGCCTTCATTTGCATTTGTTTCACAAATATGCTTGGAACACCTCTTTGTCCTCTCTGAAAGGGTTTCAGGTATGAAGTGCTTAGAACTATATATCCTGAAATAGAAATGGCACCTCATGTTCTTTAGCAATATAAGAGCTTAAGGAGAATCCATAAGCCAAAAAAATGCAGTCTCAGGTTCTAACTCATTATGATTGTATTCATGGGGAACACGTACATAATCTGAGCTGTGTCCCCCACATATTCCTTACTACTAACAATGTGACCTCATGACTGATGATATCTTGTCTTCACTGAACACTGAACTTGAATGTCAGAGTTGAGCTTCAGGGTCTTTTAACTTTTGTATCAATTGGCTGGATGCAGATCAAGCACAGAGTCATGGCAACAAGGGAATGGAGAGAGAAAAGCAGATAGAAGGATTTTGCCTCGCAGTGGAAACCCCTGGTCTGCCATTAGCAGAGCTCCTGGTAACTCCAGCATAACCGGGAGAGGTGGTACGTGGTATGGGAACTGCAGTATTTACCAGCTTATAATTGGAAACTGAAGGCAATGAATGGATAAGAATATGTTAAAATGCACAGTTTCACTTTATTTGTGGAGCATCTTTGACACACTTTCTGCTCAAAGAGCTAACCACCAGATAGAATTAAGATGAAAAATAAAAGCAGTGTTGCAGAGAAATTGGTAACTTCTTAAAAAGAGTAAACTGTCACTGAAAAATCTCACTTTCTATTTGAGAGATAAAATCTATGCATGGTACAGCCATTTTTGCTTTGCCCGGATAAGATTTGCATGACTCACAGCCAGCAGCACGCTGAGGACTTAGAAATACACAATACAAAAGCAGATGCTGGCTCCTGGCTGCTGGTCGGGGAATTCCCGTACCATCTCTGAACTGCTGATCCCGTTCGACGGGGCAACGCGCAGAGTGCGAGGCAAGTGCGTGTGATGTTTTTCCCCTAGGTGAGGTTGTTAATCCAAAGGGTGAGAGACAGCGTGAAGGCTGCTAAACACCTACTATCGTAGCAGTCAGTCCCAGCTAGCAAGGATGGGTGATGTAATGGATCAAGCAGGAGGGGAAAGTTTTCAAATGGGAGAGTGTAAAATTTGAAGGGCTGCATGTAGGAAAGAAGAGTCACAGTCCTAATTCGAGTATGCAGGCAGCTCAGCAGATGGCCCAGCAGATGAGTTGCTATGCACCACAGTAAGTGTGAGAACATAAGAATAATTGTGAGGCTCCACGCAGAAACGTAGCCCTGCCCTCTGCATGGTATGAGGTGGCATCAGATGCTGTGTTCCTTACCCTGTCAGGGCCCTTCGTCCCCCATCAGGGCACTTTGTTGGCGTGCACACAGAGCTTCCACAGCAGTATTTCATATTGCTGTTCTGCAACACAGCAGTTTCCTCCCCCGTGCCTTGCCTTCCCTCTCCAAACAGAGCGAGAGCCATCCCCAGAAGTGGAGGTCCTTTCCAGTCACACTACCAGCACTAATGTCTCCTCGTGCCTTAGGCTGCAGCTCTCAGGCTGAGCTGGCACATCTCTTGGGGTGGAAACCTCCCACTTTGGGCTGAAGAACAGCTTCACTGGGATGTTTTGGGTTTATTTCCTACAATTCCAGTTCCTCCAACAGTGAAGTCCAGTAGCCAAAGAGATTTTATATGCATCCTATGTGACTTCCACCTTCCCCAATAACTGCAGCTCTTTGGGAATTTTAGGGAAAAACTTCAGAAAATCTCTAAAAATCAATTATTTATTTAAGAACTGACCAGTTTGCATTGGGCTTTCTCCAAGGCATCTGGTTTGCTGCTTACTGTTTGTGAGACTTTAGGGTTCCGTTTGCAAATCACCTATGCACTTAGAGCTAGATCCTGGAAAAAACCATCTTTACCACTAAGCGCTTTGAGGAGCTGGTGCCACCTCACAGTCACGTTGCGCTGCCGCTCAGCTTAACGGTGTTCGGAGCTTTGTTTCCTCCTGTGGTTTTCTAACAAACCTCTGTTAACCCAGAGCAATATATTCATGCGGGAAAATCCAATAATCCATGTTTTGTGATACAGGAAAAATCTGTCTCACTAACCAATTTATGTGTAACATCGATGAAATGACTACCACAAATATGTTTCAAGAAGCTCCATTTTCAAAGCAGTCTACCGGAAATTATAGAGGTGAATAATGATGTATCAATTTAAACCACTATAATTATGCTGATAAATATCTTCTCAGATGTTCTTGGTATGAGTGACATCTTTTTCCTTTATCTCAAACCACTTCTGAAGCAACATAAACTAAACTGGGAACAATGTTCTTCTTTCCAGTATCAGAGTGTTCCCATGACATTCTTATGCCAGCAGATACGTGGCAGCTCAGCTCTGCTAGTAAAACTGCAGACAAGCCCTTAGATTCAAGCAGCAGTGACAAAAGCAGTGATAACCGCTGCTTTCCCACACGCTGTCGTGTCAGATGCCTTTTATCATCTTGCAGTCTGAAGAGCATAGTTCAGGTTTTGTATCTTCTTCTCCCTTGGTTTATTTACTTGAAATGCAAACAAAGAGATTCTTTAATCCCTCCTATTTTAGTTATGGTCCCCTGGAGCCGGCACTAAGACCAAATTCACTGAGTTCGCTCAAGGGCTGGCCAGTCATTGGCACAAGAGTAATTCCGTGAACCCCTAGTGAAGGCTGTTTGGACCAGGTGGTGGACTGGGGCAGATGGTTGGGGATGTTTCCCTATTGGACCTTTAAAGTGTGTTTAGCAAGGAGAATGTTTTGATTTTCCATAATGACATTCTGTATGTATAACAGCCAAACAACAACAAAAAGAATCCAGGTCTATATTCACTGTTTGTAAAACCAATCTCTCTGAAGTTAGTCTCCCAGCATGAGGACTGTCAGGCAGGTAGAAGGTTGTATGGTACTAAAGGAAAAATTAAACATCATTATCTGTTTTACTGTAAGGAAGCAGAACGATGTTAAAAACTATGTTATGCTGGCTCACATTTTTTTCAACGTTGTACATGCCCCCAGTAAAACAGTTAAATAGGAAATAGTGAAATCCACTATGATTTTTACATAACTTTTTCTTTCATAACATACTTGTGTAATAGAGTAGTCAGACACAATAATCAAACAATGTTTTTTCCATGCTTGAACATTAGTGACCATGCTACTTATATTCATTGAATTGGCTGAGTGAAGAAGTCACCTCCAAGGAAACTAAAATTAGTTTCATGTGTTTCAGAAAGTTGACTTTTGACAAGAGAAACATAAAGAAGACCAAAAAAATCTTGTTTGCCACTGTTCCTCCTGGTGTCAGCACCAGGGTGCTAATGCTGCTCAGAGACCCAGTCCTCATCCACCTGACTCGTCCAGGGACTGTCCTCATGTAGAAGTGGTGGCAACAGGCCTGATGTGTTTCTGGTAAACACTGGAGAAGCCTCCAGAGCAGCAAAAAGAAACACCTGAGTGTGGAAAAAACCCTTCACCTTTTGTAGGAATATCTTGCAGAAAGCACTGACCACTCTGACAAAGCTTCATTGTAGATTCCCCTTCTGCCTGTAGCACTTGTAGTGTAACAACTTAATTGAAAAACTGGCTGAAGCAGCCAGTTATCAGTCCACTAGCACAGGGTGTTGCCTCTTCTGTTCCCAGTAAAAATGCTGAGCTGCAGATGGGCTCTGTTCTGAGAACAGGCTAAAGGCTCTCTCGTTAGTCAGCAAATACCAGAGCCCAGGGGGCACGGAGCCAGCAACGGGGAATGGGGAGAGGGGGACAGGTCCAACACCTGTCAGTAATCCAGTTACTGAAATTACATGTTATCTCGATGAACTTTTCACCAAAAAAACGGTATGCCCTAAGGGGACTGTTCTAATGCTCATCTCCTAAGGTCAGGGATGTAACTGTGGTAAGGCTGGGGAACATCTCATCTGGGAAAGAAGAGCTGAGCTATCCAGGTAGTCAGCTAACTACACAAGACCTTGGCAGCTTTGAACCCTGTTCTTTTGAAACCCTTGTCTAACTGTGCTATATATTTGGTTTACAATTATTCCTGGATTAGCTCAGCTTTTTGGTGAAAATGTCATTAATCACTAATTTAGTCCAGTGGTATGAGTCCAGCTGTGTATGCGCAGTACATTTAGTGGTTTCAATACTTACCTTATAATCTCTCTTTGCTGAATATGATGCTGTTTGACAGTTTCAAGCCATTAATTAATCAGGGACAAAACCGGAAGCAGAGCACTGTGGAGAAGATTCTTTGGTATTGAAAATCCCTCATAGTGAACTTTGGTGGAAATAGTGCCTGGCTGCAGCTGGGGAACTTGCCTTCCAGTTGCACATTCCCCTGCCTGTAAATGCAACACTGCTACTTTTTCCCGTCGCAAAGACGTGGCACAGCCACTGAATGAGTCGTGGGTCTGTGCTCAGCTACATGAAACTCTGGATCAGGAGCAGAGGCAGCAGCTTTGCGGTCCAGGAATGCAAGACACACAGCATAAGAAAAAAAAGAGTATGGTCAGTGCATCCCAAGACTTGAAGGTCTCTGTAGAGGCCTTTGGCTTTGCTGCTTTCGACTATATCCAGCCAACCCCACCTCTCCCACATTCTTCATTCTGGTGGTTTTCACAGTTAACCCTCAGCATCCATACAAGTGCTTCCCTGGCCTCCTGGGGCAGCTGTGTCCTGTGTAGCCCACAGAAAAGCAAAGTAGCCAAAGGCTTAGGAAATGGCAAACAGCAAGATCTCTTGTTGCTGTTTCTCTCCCTTGAACCGCAGCTTCTATAATCATGTGTTGCAAAACAGAGTCGTTGCCTGTGAGTAGGGCTGTGGTCCTGGAGCTCTAGGGCAGCAGAGCAGCTTCTCTTGGAAGGTGTTTCTAACACAGAGCACATGACATCTAGCACATGATGCCATGACAAAAAGGTGTTGCTAACACAGAGGTGTAGCAATTTTTGAAGTTAAATTAATCATAGGTATGTGTCATGGTTTTTGAATTAAATGTGGATTAGAAAGTATGTCTAGCAACAGTGTATTTCTAAAGTAATTGATTCTTTACAGCAAAAGAATGAAAGTGAAAATGTCCTGAACAATAATAAGACAAAGTGTCCTGTAGCACTGACTCTGCAAAGATACAAAAAAGTTCTATGAGGAAAGGGCATGGTATTTAGTTCTTCATTCATCTTCAACTTCAGTTGTACGTTATGGGTCTGATTTTGCACCTGATTTTGCACTCAAGCAGATTTTGTTTCATTTTAACCAACACGGAATCAGCCAGAGAGAAGGAGTCTTGGGTTAGACAAATGCAGTCCTAATTCATCTCTCTTTCAAGGCAATTGGATTATTCTGCTTGATTTTTAGCAAGAATTTAGATCGATTGCAATGGAGAGGAGACTCAGGTTACAGGAGCAAAATTACCATTCAAAGAGACGGACAAAGATGTCCTATGGCAT
>JANHFX010008182.1:16975-78474 GCA_027560015.1 Chloroceryle amazona
ATTGCAATGGAGAGGAGACTCAGGTTACAGGAGCAAAATTACCATTCAAAGAGACGGACAAAGATGTCCTATGGCATATTTAAAATACCAGCAGGATAGTCTCCTGCTGGATTTATTGGAGGATTAGTACCCAAATATCCATAAATTCCTAGGTAGTCTTAAAACTCTGTCTTCATTTTTTTAAAATAGAACCTTGTATAACTTCATGGCAGTAGCGGTGCAATAATGTTAGTAAGCACTGTAATTCTCCACTTTTATTAAATAGTAAGAAAGTCAGAGAATAAAAAATGAACATGTGATGGCTTTAAAAAAAATAATTTGAATGATCAGTAAGACCAGAAGCTCTGTAAGTGCCAAATTATTGTTGCAGAAATATTCTTTTTATCTATGGGTCATGATTTCCAAGAAATGAGTGAAAAATGCAAACACTTCCAAGCATTTGTCCCTTTGGGCACAGGGTGTATCAAACAACAACAACAAAAAATGCTTCATGGTCAGAAAAGAATTGTTGGCCAGGGTATTTCATACAGAAGCCAATAATGCCTAACTTGGTGAACAAACAGAAGAAACTTGCAAATGATTTTATCACCTTAAGTTTCCATTCATCTGACTTTTAAAACAAAGTCTCCTTCAAGTTTAAAGTAACAAACTGGAAGCCTTTTTTCTGTAGTAGAAGTCAAAGCAAGAGATGGTTGTGGTAATTACTGGCAAGCAAATAGTAAATACACTTAGAGGTGAAAACCACAGAGCTGGAAATCATGCCTCTGCTAAGCTGGGTCAGATTCTGTGCCTGATTACACTGCATGAGTAAATTATTGGAAGGCACATTTTAAGCTCTCTTTTCAGAAGTTAAAAAATCATCCAAATTCTTACTTTTGCAATCATTAGTTTGCTGCATTATTGGTTTAGACATGCCCTTTTGAGTAATAAAAGTACAAATATACCATTGCTCCCAGGATGGATTGTAAGATTTGTAAGATTGTCTAAGTTATTTAAGAGTCTAAATCCATTTTGATTCCTATGTCAGCTCTTTGATGTTGGCTTGATCTCACAATAAAAAGTTAATTCGTGTATCAAAGATAGGCTGAGAATCCATGTGGATCGGGTGAATGAAAATCAGTAGCACCCAGTCTCTTGTTGATAGGAATATTAAATGATGACACTAGGACTGTTCCATCTAAATCAAGAACATTGGAATGCCATAAAAATCTGTAAGGTTGATTTTTCCTTAAAATTTTGTGGAATCCAACTGAGCCAATATTATAACTTTTGGAGCTGCTGGCTGGCAATAGTGGTGCTTCGTGTTTCACCTCAAGTCTTCATCTGCCCAACTTCTGCTCTGGTGGAACATAAAAATAACTATGGCTGTGCCAAAGGAAGGATCAAAGTCAGAGCAGAATTCTTTGAGCTGTACCTGCTATAGACCAAGACCATCAGAAACCACAAATTCCAGGCAGTGTTGAGTGCAAAACCAGAAAGTGGCAGAGGCTTTTCTGTCTGTCGCAATCCTTGAAATGTCCCCAACAAAATACAGTTTGCTGGGCAAGGAGTCGTGTTGTAAAAATCTCCCTTGCTTTCTTTGGAAGCTTTTTTAGTTTTCCTCCACATCTTACAGTCAATCCATCAGCTCTCTGGAAAGCCTAATTTTCAGCATACTTGCGTCGTCTGGGACATTACATTGTATTGCTTATCTTTATATGCACAATATGCATGGTTTTTGTATGTGTCTGATTATTCTTGTAACCTGCTGCTGAAATCAGAAAAGGAACTTTTCCCCTTGTTTCACTAAGGCCAGGATGCCATTCATCATCTTCTAGTGTGATACTGTTTTCTCCCTCTACAGTCTTCTCTCTAAATCAGAGTCTTTGGGAACAGCACTTCCCTTGGCGTACCCCTGGGAAACAGCTCCGTCGTATTTTGCAATGGCTTGTAACACAAACATCAAGCCAGCATCATCATATGATTCTTCCTGAGATTTGTAAACTATTAAAAAATTATTTTCTATTTAGGAAAGGCTTGTCTGTCATTAAACTTTAATAAACATTAAAGGCTTTTTTATCATTAAGCTTTCTCACAAGTTCATCTGTATGCTTGTCTTTTACCATCTCTCTCAGCCTGTCTTTTAAAAGCCTCCTAAAAACATCACCACCATGTCAGCGTCCTGTGAACAGCCCTCAACTCTGCTACAGCCACACTTACTCTTTGGCTGAAAAGTGTCCATAAACTTATATTTTAGCATCCAGTTGTGTAGCACAAATCTTTGTCCTGACCACAGGAGTATTCTACCTCCCAGCTGACTTCATTTGAGTCTAGCAGACAGAGTTAACATTTTAGTAACGGCATGAGCAACACACAGCCTGGTTGGGTTACTGACTACAGCATACATGTTACTTTTTACACTGCATCCTAACGAGTCGCAGCTACAAACTGCTTCTCTGAAAAACATGGTAAGAAAGAGTCATAAGTGAAGGAGAAGAGTAGGAGTAATTCCGCATTCAGATCTAAATTTATGTCAAGTGTGGGATGAAGTTTAAAATAAGAAGAGATAATAGTTGGGGTTCTGTTGTTTCTTTCCACTTCTTTGAAAAGTCATTTTTGATCATGCTCTTTACCTCTTTAAAAATGTAAATTCAACAGATGAACCTCTGCTAAAGTGTTTCAAGAGTTAAAATTAACCTTGAAAGTTAGCAAGAAGTGTTACTTGTTCTGCATTTATTTCTACTTTATTTTTTTCTTATCTGACCAGAACTGGGTGGCATGCAAATGTCTTTGTGGTTTAAACAAATAAGCCATGAAGTCTAAAAAAGGAAAGCAGTTAGTTACTGTTTTCTATGTACAACCACTGCTTTCAGATGTCTTCTGTATCTTCTAATGCCTGTGCCTATAGCTCCATTTTTACTCAAAAATATTCTGTGTTGTTGGGGTAGGGATTTTACTGGTTTGGGTTTCTCCTTGAAGGGAACTCCTGCAGCATCCCTCCCCTGGAATTCATCCAGGACCTGGGGAATGGCGCAAGGATGAACCTTGTCTTTCCCTGCAGAATGTGAAAGATTTGTTATTCAAAATGTCAGTTAATCCACAATAGAAGCTGTCAAGGTTCCAAACACAGAGCCCATCCCCAAATGCCCCTGCCAACATCTGTGGTTTTACAGACATCCTTTCTATGCACTGTTCTCCGCACTGTTGTTTTGTGCAACACCCAGACAACAAGGGCAACACCTTAAAAGAAAATCTCTCTTCTCGCTCAGGACCACTCTTTTGGGATATGATGTGCACGAATTATTTTAACCTTCACAGGACAGAATTTCTCTCCTCTGTACAACTCTGGCTTCAAGCCTGTAGGCAGCACTTTGCACTGGTATGTTTTCATGAAAGCCAGAAGAAAATAACTTCATTATGTTTTCCTTTTCCTCTTTAGTGTATTAGTTTATTTTCAACAACTTTGAGCGTTTGGATTTAATTCAGATTAGATTATTTTCAGTTAAGATGAGGCACATGGCTTTAGTGAACTCACCGCATCAGCTTTGCTGCTCCTGTTAGACGTTTATGTGGTGCTTGGTCTGCTGGAAGATTTGATGCTTCCAGACTGGTGTTTTTCTCTCATGGTTTATTAGTGAATCGTAAAGGTCTTGTTCCACTGTATTCCAAACTATTTTATTTACTAATGACACATACTTCATGGCCCTCATGTTTAGCAAAATTGGTTTTGTAGAGAGTAAATAGAAACACAAGTGAAGGATCAGTGACCATTCTGTTTAAAATGTGTTATCCTCTATATTCAGTTCTCAGGCATTCTTTGCACTTTTACAAATCTGCAGAGATTGGGTCAGACAGTTATACAATTAAGAGTTAAAAATTCTAAAGTTCAAACCACTCTTGTACAGTTGTGATTAATCTGGTTTCTCATACATACTTAGAAAGTGTTTAGTTATTGAGCTGCCTTTCTTTGTAATACCACAAAAAAAACCCCAAAATATATGATAAATTTTGACATTTCTTAGGGAGGGAGAAGAGTTGAAGAAACCCTTTGTGCTGAAGCAGCAACACAATGGCATCCTGCATAAGCAAAAGTATTTTGGTTAAAAATAAAATGTAAAGGTTTTGAAATAAGAGGTAATTTTTTTTGACTGCATTTTGGCTTCTTCTAGAAGAGCTTACCCCTTCCAACTTGAAGTTTCTTACTACTGCCACAGCTGGTAGCGAGCTGACTGCTGCTGCAGCCATAGGAAGACTGACAGTGTAAAGGAGGTCTAGAGCTTAATGGAAATCTTTCTCGTAACTTAAGAAAATAATAGTGAGAAACCCTGTAAAGAGCTCTCTGAAACGTGGATTATGAATACACAGAGAAGAAGGATCAGTTCACAACAGTCCTACAGTCCAACAGCCTCCAATGGATTTACAAAGCCATGGAAGTGTTGCACATCTAACAGCATCTGCGCTGAGCATCTTCTAGGTAGCTGGGAAATGTACTGCCTTGTTGTCCAGACTTAAATTCCTTTTCATAACTATAGGTAAAAAATAAGCGTGTGATTCAGAGTTTGGCTTCAGCTGACCTGTGGGTCGAGCTGCTGTTGTTTGTTGTTGTCATTTCTATAGTTACACTGGAAGCACTTTGGACATTTAGTATTTTGACTGCCGAAAGCCAGAAATAACTAGTTGGAATAAAAGTGTTAATAGTCTGATGGCTGTGTGTGAGTCATAGCCACAGTGGCCTTAGAGACAAAAGAAAGATTGCTCTGAGTACAGCAGTGGAGAAAGCCCTTCCTCTGTGCAGCCTTACACACTCATTGCAGGTCAGATTTAAACTTCCTTACTCAGAGCACAAACAGCTCTTCTATTTACGCACTCCAACCTCCCATATACCAAGCTCTCTGGATCATAGAATCATAGAATTGTTTAGGCTGGAAAAGACCTTTAAGATCAAGTCCAACTGTTAACCCAGCACTGACAAGTCCACCGCTATACCATGTCTCTCAAGCGCCACATCTACACACTTCTAAATACCCTCAGGGATGGGGACTCCACCGCTTCCGAAGAAATACTTTAGGGATCATTGCAAGGCTTTCAGAAGCAAACTCTGCTTTGCTTTCGCTGCTGAACCCTGGCGACACTTCCTCCCAGGCAGCTCCCAGACATGGAGAGGTTAATTGTGCCTGCTGGTTTTGCATGGCCCATTTACAAATCCAAATGAGTGGGCATCCAAAGTTCAATACCTGAGAAGGCTTCCACGTGCCTCTCATGCACACATGCACATATGGTGCTTACTTGACTCTCTGTGGTGCTTGGCTTTGGCATGAGAGGAGGAAGTGTCCTCTCAGTTTCATACTAAACACTGTGTATATTTCAGATACATACTGTGAAATAGCATTTTTCAGATAGAAAATCTTCACCGTCTTTGAAGTGAGAAGATGGTTAAATAGAGCACATCACTTAGCTGGAGTCAAGATTCTCACTTCATCTTGCCAGGCCCTGCTTAGACTTTGTGCAGTGAAAATGGCAGGGAAATTTGGGCTATAGCCGTCCAAAATGTGGGCTCAGTTCCTTAAAGTATTTTAGTTTAAATGAGGTCAAAGACTATTCCTGAGCTTGCTGGGAATTGTGTGTTCAAATACCTTCTGGAACTTGGGTCTAAACTTGGAGGGCAAATGATTTGGTTTTTTTGGTACTCTCAGGAAAGAGCCTGTAACTGAAGAGTTTCTGTCAGGTTGAATTTCAGAGGTTAAATAATACACTAATCCTTTTGGACTTGAGAGATGAGGTCTTTTCTAGCAGCGCTCACCACGCTGAAGTCTCAGGATCAAAGTGCTCAAGGGTGTTTGTTTGCTCTGTGTTCAAAGAACTCTTATCTCACATCACTTTTTGTGGGATTCAGTTAGCAAAAACCGGTGACTGTGAACATCACGCTTCTGCTTACAGCTCCTGACACGATCACTGCTCTGTAGACAGAGCAGATCGTGTTGAATTTCGTTGTCAGCATGAAGATACAGTACCAGGGGCTGTGGCATTACAGCGACACAGCTTCCTGCCCTGTGGGCAAGCCAGGAGCTAGGTCAAGAAGAAAAAGTAAACAATTGTTGAAGACTTAGAAGATGTGTATCTTCAGGAATGGGGCAGGGGGCTCTTAGATCTGTAGCCAACCCACAGACAATTTTTTTGCAGAGAAGTCCAGGAACTTCATGAAAATGCACATAAAAGTTCAGCTTCTTGGAATATTTTTGCTGCCATGAAATTTGTCTTTTACCATGGGAAAGCATCTTGATGAGGAAGGACTGCAGAGTGCCATGGTATGGGGTGCATACCTGGGTTTGTGTCAGAGGCCCAAGAGCTCTGGATGGAAACATAAATCCCGGGATGCTTCGTGATGAGGTGCAAAACCATGAAGAAAAAGAGCTCAAGTCTGAAGCAATTCTGAGTAACAGGCTTTCTCAGAGACACAGCCTAAGTTTGCCAGAAGCTGAGCTGCAGTGCTTTGCATCTTTTTTTAGGCGTTGTTTATTTTGAGGATTTGTTGTTGGTTTTGGTATGGTAAGATTGCTCTCACACCTACACACTGAACTGTGTTATGCCTAGATAGACACCCTCACCGCTGGCCTATTTTATACTTGCTCGTCAAAATGCAGACTCTTACATATACACCATGACCTGGTCTTTGTAATGATCAAGTGACAAGAGGCATATTTGCATATTTGTTCTTAAATAAAATTCTAGGTGTGCCTGAGTTGTGGCTGTGGTCACCCCTGCAGAGCCTGCTAACAGTGAGAGCAGGGGCGAAACCACCTGCATGAGAAGCTCGAGAGAATCTGTTTATGTGCATTGTTCTCATGGTCCTTCTGAAAATGTCTGGTGTTTTCTTACTACACAGCAAGCAAAATTATCAGGTCAAATTGTTGGAATTAAGGTGCTGTGAGAAAGAGGAAATACTTGGCCCACAGATACCTTTTGAACAGTGGATAAAGAGATGGCTTGTTCTGTGATGGTCTGTCACTGTGTTTTTAACGTGTGAGATTAAAGGTAGAAAAAGAGTGTTCATGGAACACCGCTGATCCCAGGCTACAAGCATTTTTTCAGCCTAAGAGTACTAGTAGTTTTATTTTTAATTTCAATGGCTTCCCTCATGACACTTCCCCAAATTAGTCCAATCACCTTGAGGAAGTTTTCCTATAGCGAGCATTAATTTGTGTAGAGCAGAGAAATCACTGATTTTTATGATCATTTAAAGGAGAAGGTAGAAATCTTTGATTTAATTTGTAATTTCTTAATCTAATTCGTTTTCCATGGGTACTTTTTAGATTTATTTCCTCGAAATGTAATTTCATTAGTTGTTGTGTAATGATTTACCACTAAACAGAGTTTTTAGAATAACTGTGACACTTATTTCTGGTATACTCTATATCCATCCATAAATACCTAGGTATTTCTGTAGCTTAATATACAATTATTCATGTTATAATTTTGATACTAAAGAGGTACCCTTGTGGAAAGCTTTCTTTCCCCCAGGAGGGATTATTTGATGTGATTTGAAACAAACTGCATTTGAATGCAATTAGAATTCAGTACAGGTGCACAAAAGCATTAAAAACCTTAAAAAATGGATTTAGAATTAATTAATTATGTTAAATTACCTACAATTAAGCCAGGTGGATTTTTTCTTTGTTATATCTTTTCATCTTGTTTTGATTGCAGTGCTTTATTTTTTTCTTTTCTTTTCTTTTTTTTTTTGACACTACCTATTTAGAAAGCAGTAAGTGAAATACTCGCAGGAGTCAGAACTTTAATGCAAACTGCGCAGTCCGGTGCCGCTTCCTTCTGCTATTTAAGAGAACTGCTGTGTGCTGAAGCTCAAAGGCCTGATGTTACCTTTCTTATCGTATTACACAACTGCATTATAAATCACATATGCTGATACATATCAATAACACACATGAATTCCCCTGAAGCTGAAAACCTGTCAATGGTGGCTGTGCAGAGAAGTGTTAAGTCTGTTGAAGTTGTGTGCTCGTGCTTATTTACAACCAAACTGTGACTTGGCTTTGGCACAGCTCTCCTTCTGCTGGGCAGGAAGAGACAAATCTTTTATTTCTTACCTTCTGTTAAACACACCGATGATCAGAAACAGCACAGATACAACCCCAGCTCCAGAGGTGAGTCCAAGCAGACCTGTCCAAGCAGTGCCAAGCAAGGAGGGCTGATACCAGCAGCACATGCATGCAGAGAGCTGACCAGGAAGGAGTCGGGTCTTATAGCTGGACTGGCCTGGATATGGCTTGAGTATTCCTGGTGCCCAGCTGGCACTGCTTGGTGTTTGTGGCTGGAAGAGTACAAATTTCCTTTATTCAGTCATGGATCCTGCCAGTCAGGTGATATATGTTCAGTTGTTCAAAGGAATATCTGTACAAGTCCAAGATCATTCCTACTCCAAATCTGAAGCAAGCAGAGTCAGAAGCAGCCAGTCGCGGGTGAGTCACACAGGAAAACACTAGCACACATGACTTGTACATAGTAATGTTGCCTACTGACGAGTAAAATACAAGAAACAACTAAAAGCTTGCTTTGAAAAGCCTTTGTTTGAAATACACATTTCCATAATTTTTTGGGAGGTCCCAACAGATCTGCTGAACAACAAGAGACTGTCTAGGTGAGGTCCTGCCTTGTGTTTACCAGCAGAGTTGGGTGTGGGAGGACAGTAATGACACCTGGAGTGCCCAACAGTTCTGTGAAAGCTTCCTCAGGGGCATAAGATGGAGCATGTCCTGGTTACACAGGGTGGCTCTTATTCACCCGGGAGCAACTGGAGCTCTTGCAGTTGTTGTTACATATTCCAGTGCATTAGTTGTGACTGTAAACTCCTTGGATCAAAACCCACCTTAGCTGGTTTTAATGTTTTTATCTAGTGCAATAGGGTCGTGTCAAGGGATATTACAGTACCACATCTGTGCCCAGTCCTCTTTTGGATTCCCAGGGTTGTGCAGGCTTGTCAGACTGTAGGCATTTGTTTCTTTCATGGTCGGCAAGAGAGCGGCCCAGTGCCTTTCTCCAGGTGTCCTCCCACCCCAGCCAGTGCCAGAGCCATTGGCCTAGCAAAAGTGATGAGGCTTCTCCTCTTCTTCAGCCAAACAGTTGTGCTGCAACCACCTGCCCTGGCAATGGCACGTTTAAAGGCTGCCAAAAGTCAGTTAAAGATGTAATGAAAAAGATGCAGAAGGCTGTAAAAGAGGCAGGGAAAGCAGAGCTGTCCTCTCTCACCTCAGCTTTGGTGTCTGCCCAGCCTCACTGACTGTGCTGGAGGTGGAGGCAGAGGAAAGAGGGAGGAGGAGGAGGGGGAAGCTTGCACAACTACCACTTGCTCTCATCATCCCAAAGGATCAATTTTCAGACCATTACCTACTTTCCCACACATGCAGGCATGCATACTTCACTGATCTGGAGAGGATTTATAAGTTACCATCTGAGGAATAGCTATCAATACACAGACACCGTTTGCTTTCAGTGTTGTTAGTGGTTCTCCAGTAATGGCTAATGCCAAAACCCAGAAGCAGACAGGCCCAGTTGTCCTACTGGAGACAATGTACAGTGCTATCAGCTTATTTTTCTCTAAGGCACATGTGGTGTCTTTGGGATCTTTTAAATCTGTCTTCAGCTTAGTCACAGAGCAGAGGCTTTTCTCCGTTCCTACGCCAGCCCGACAGACACAGCTATCTAGCAAGCCAGACTAGCCCTCTCCAGCACAATCGCAGGAAGTTATTCCAAGCCTCAGACAAATCCCATTTCTATCTCTGGAAGAGTAAAAGGTCAAAAAACACCAGGCTGTAGCTCTGCCAGCAATAGCAGCACTGGCTGCCGCAGCGGAGGGAGCGTGAGCACAGGGGCTGCGTCCCACCGCAGCTCTGCCCTCCCGGCAGGCCTGGTGGCTCCTGCCCACACATCTCCAGGAGGAGGTGGAGGTGCATGGGGCTCTGAAAGGGCTTCACAGCCTGCATCAGTCCACAAGCAGGAAAGCATAACTACCAGGTTACCAAAGCAGACTTTCTCTTGGAGTCAGCAGAGCCCTCTGATCCCGCCTACCATATTACTGTTGGCACCCAGCCACATCCCCATCCTCTCCCAGCAATAGGCAGCTTAATTAGCACAAGTCCTGATTAGCTCTTGCCCTCTGCTTGCAGAGTACTAGCAAAACAGGAGGTTTCTGGGTCTCTCTGACATTCTTTAGCAGCAGCCAGGTGCTCCAGAGCCAGCCCTGTGAGCTGCCCTAGCCTGGCCATGCCCACCACACAGTACTCTGGACACTTTACTATTTCAATGGCTTCTCCTGCAATCAAAGCAGGGACATGAGGTGTTTCTTTCATCATTCCTCACTGTTCTCATAGGATTTCAGTAACGGCCTCTTCCCTCCTGTTGCTTTGCTGGCTTTTCTGCTCGGGGTTAGCAAAGAAGATATCTCATAACAATGCATACAATTGCCAGCCCACAGCCTGATGATTCAGAGTGTGATGGGGCTGCTCCACCCATAGTAAAAACTTGGGTGTGATTTTGAGAAACCCTTGCCTGAGGAGCTGGGATGACTGCCCTGTCTGCCATGCCTCCCTCACCCCAGGGCAGGGGCTCACTACCAGCGCTCTGCGGGTTGTGGGGCTGTGAACCTCTGGGGATGGAGCTGCTCCTTGCTGAGGCTCTTCCCGCTGAGTTGAAGAGCCCAGTCCTTTCTCTGCATGATCCTCGCAGTTTGTTTTTTTGTCATTTTTCCTTCAGCTTTCCTGCTCCTCCTATTCCTGTCCTTCCAATTTTCTAGACTGTTTGGGGCTCCCCTACTCTCCCGTTGTAGCTCTCACTTTAACTCTCCCTTTGAAAACACATAGTATGCTCTAGTTTTGATTTGCTCCTAGGACATAAACACTCTTGAAATGACCTCAGTTTAAATACAGCCCTCATCCCTTCTCCTGTTGCTACCTGCAAGTACCCACAGTCCTGTGACACCCACACACTGTCACTCCTAAATTAACCAGGTAGGGGTCTAAATGGCAGAACCAGGGGGCAAAACATCACCTGCCAAAATAGGCGTGGATTTGAAACCTGTTAAAAAAAAAAGACCTGCAATGACCTACAGCTCCTGTGTGCATGTGCAGAACTACAGAGAACAGCACTTAAATCCAATGCTGGCTGAGGCCTGCACTGGTGTGGATACTGGTATGAGCTGCTCTATCCTTGCTGCCGGGGCACACTGTCACCTCCTGGCACCCAGGTACCTCGTTTGGCTGGGAAAAGTGTTTCAGTCGCTTGCTGAAAAGCCTCGCAGCTCTGCTCCCCACCAGTGCCAGACAGCTTACTCTCCTCTGGGATACTGTGTTCATTATAAATAGGGCTGAACTGATCTGCTGGCTTCCGAACACCACATTTCAACTGAGGGCAGCAACAGGGAAAGTCTCATTTGTTTTTCTTTAACAGACTGAATGCGATGGGTTCAGCCCAGAGCTGAGGGTGTTTTGTATGGTTTCTTTGTTGTAAATCTGTCTGTTTCCACACCCTCCCTAAGACAAATGCTCTGAGCAGTGGTTTCTTTGCCAGTTTGAAGGCACTGACTGTCAAGGATCTGCAATCTCTGAAGCAAGCTGAAAGCAAACTGTTGGGCACAAATGTTCAGTTAACCAGTTCTATGGCAGGGGCATCTCTGGTGGGAGCAATGGAGGAGAATTAAGTGTTGACCGGGAAGGGAGAGTAGTGCCCTTCCCACGGGCAGGAGAGCCCTGCAGATTAACTCTGCTTTGCACATTCAGCTGATCAGGAAATGGTTATATCTGTGGAGAATTTGGAGGTTTTTATGTGACTATTTTGTGTGCAAGGCTGTCTTGGCACTTCTCCTGTTAGTGTCTTTGTCTTCATGGATCTCTCCTATGGGATTAGAAGCAACAAAACCCACTGAAAAACTGAAAATGAGGTTGTATGATTTCAAAAATCAGCAGAGGAACTCTAAGCCCGCCTGAATTTCACTTCAGCTCCCATTTTGCAGTTCAAGTTGACAGCATCATGATAGCATTAGCATCATCCACGCTTACACTCACTTCCTTCTGAGGCATATGCAAGCATTGCAGAATATGCAGAGGATTGCACACTTCAGGTTTTGAAGATTTATAAAATTTGGTTTTTGTGAGGTATGGTTTTAACACCAAATGAAAAACTCTCCCCATCAGAGGAAAGCAGAACACAGACTTTGTGATCATTACCAAGGTCAAGAGAGGGTCCTTCACCCCAATGCAGTGCATGGCCTCACCAGCCAATTGGGATTGCAGTGTCCTAGAGAGCCCTGCAGCCTCACTGGGGCTGGA
The DNA here is from genome assembly GCA_027560015.1 of Chloroceryle amazona. Classification (NCBI taxonomy): domain Eukaryota; kingdom Metazoa; phylum Chordata; class Aves; order Coraciiformes; family Cerylidae; genus Chloroceryle; species Chloroceryle amazona. Next base: position 29,293 of record JANHFX010008182.1, read on the forward strand.
GCCAGATGTGCTTCTCATACCCCAGATGTGCTTCAGGTGCTCATCCCCATCAGGGCACAGGGAGAGCAAGTGTGCAGGGCAGAAGGTGTGTAGGTGGACATTGCCCAGCACCAGTGGCACTGACCTGCTGTGACCAGCTATGAGGGGCTGCCCAAGATGCAGAGGGCTGTGAAGGCATCGTCGCTTACAGGCACTTGGGTGAGGCAGGGTAATGGGGAGGAAGCAGGGTGGGCAAGGAGCTAGTGGAGCTTTTCATATTCTTCACTTTCTTGCACCTTAACGTAGGAAAGGGTGGCCAGGTGAAGGCGTGACAGGCCCTGCCAGCCTCATGCTTGTGGGACACAGCAGCCTGGGTCTGAAGGATCCCTCATTCCTTTAGCTGCAGATACCAGAAGGGCATGGGGAGTCACCTCTCCCTCACCCCTTTTACCTCTGGGAGCACCCATGCCATGTGTTCCTTCGGTGCCTGTTCATTCAGCGCCAGCGGTGGAGGGGCTGGGACACCCCCACACAGCAGCAGCCCAGTCTCACCACCTTCTCCTCCTCCCCAGTGCTTTCCCTCGCTGCCTCCAGAGAGCCCTGGATCTCCCACCCTGACTGGGGTGTGCAGCCGGGAGGCAGCCGGCAGCTCGCACACAGAACACGCTACAGTCATGGACTGCGTCCATGTCCTTACTGCTCCTTGGTGACCTCATTTTCTGGGTGTAGCTCAGAGTGCAAAAACCACAAAAAAAAAAGGGGATAGGGAAGGGAGGAGAATAGATAGAGAAGAAGTTGCAGAAAAGCAGAAATCAACGCCGTAGTTTTGAAAAACTGTGGAAAAACCCAGCTGGCTCATTATCCTCACTTTTGTAACAGTAACATTGATCCGATTGCACCATCTCACAAACACATACTCTCCTGATAGTTTTTATGGTTTAAAAAAGATTAGGATCCGGATAAACTGCACAACACCGTTGCCTTCAACTGCGTTTACCAATTTACATTTACAAAGAATCTGGCTTTTGGTGTTTCACACATTAGTGTGCTGACAGGTTGAAAAATGATAGAAAGGGAGCTATTACCCTTCTCCCACATTGCTCATATTTAAGATATTGCTGAGTACGTTAATTGCACGTTGTTCCCAATAGATCAAGCTGAACTTCCATTTCTGAAATCTGTTTTTACTCCCAAACTGTTCCACTATTTGTGGAGTTTGGCAGAGAGTTTTACTCCTGCTGTACTCACAAAAAATCTGCATTACAAAATACTGACAACTGGCCGAACATAACCCCAAAGAGAAGGCACCTGCTCAGGAAAGCCGGCCCATCCTTTTGCAAGCTGCAGCTTCACAGAGGAACCGGCACATTTTGGCCGCGCCTGAGGAGCCAGACAGTGTGTGAAGGCAGGCTTGCCTGCTCCCTCCAGCCTGGGCTGCTTTGGGGCGAGCCACACTGCTCCAGTCTGTCGTGACACCGATATCACAGAAGTGTCATCGTGCCATCAGTCACCTCATGGCCATGAGCTGTGACATCTGTGGGGTTTTGCAGAAATAAACACTTCTTTTCTCTCTATCTCCATCCCATCTGGGGAGCCCCCATTGCCCTCTCTGGTACCCAGCAGCCCTCCCAGGAATTCAGCACATGGGACCTGTCTCTTCGCAGCACAGAGAGAACCATGGTCAGCTGGTGAGAAGCACCCCCTGCTCCTGCCCTTCCCTTTGTCCGTGGAAGTTGGGAAGTTCAAACACTGGCACCAGTACAGGGTTGGGGTGGATAGTGGGGAGGCAGAGGCACAGCCAGGCAGGGAAATGCAGTTCATTGCACCTCATCATTTTAGTGCCACACTGAATTTTGGGCTTTCTTATACCACAGAGACAGCAGGACACTTCCCAGTACTAGGTTAGGTGCATACCTGAGTGACACCGATCTGCTGCCCACACCCAGCAGGTCAGATGCTGTTTGGGGATCCTGAACATGCTGCCCAGGTTGTGCTGCGGCCACCTGAAACCCAAGCTATCTAGGCTGAGCTGGTGTTTGGCAAGTCCAGGGGATTTCCTAGGAAGTAACCCATGGTATATAGTTGGTTTTAAGGCTGGTTTGATCAGAGCACAAGCCTGTAAATATGAAGGGATACCAGAATTTGGAGTGTTAAGGATGAAGTGCGCAGTGTGCCAATTGTGATTGTTTTCCTTCTGCAGCCCGTTACATTCAGATGTTGAGGAAATGATTTAATATTTCTGAGCATGTTGTGATTTCATCGTTTGGTTCAGCAAGGGAAGTTTGAGAAGTCATGCAAATTAAGATAAACACTAAATATGCTGTTAGTACTTTATTTGCCAGACTTAGTTTTTCCTATCGCAGTGCTATACAGGGGATGCCAGCCCAGGGCATGTAGGCGGCTTCACGTTGAGACAAAAGTTGCAGCGGTAGCAGGGGACTGAAAAAACTTAACTTGTGTGTGACTCACAATTGGAAATACCAATCTCAGGAGGTGAAAAGAGAAAGGATGAGCAACACAGCTCAGGACCTGGGTGCGCCGCCCTGAGCCTATACCAAAGGCCACTGGGTTTGCACCTTGGTGTTCATTCCCAGCTCTGTCAGAGCGTTGTGGTCTACGGACTGGTGTGAAGTAGGCAGAGCATGAAACGATACACTGAGAAAAAACCCAGAGGTCTGCAGAATTTCACAGGCAGTGAGTGTTGCCTTCCCACAGTGGAGCCGAGAAATGTGCAGTTATCTCCTGAGCATGGGAAGTTTACATGATGAATATTTGGATACTCGAGCTGACTTTAACCAGCTGACTTTGTGTAATGCACCTCAAACGTGAAGGAAAGTGAGGCTCACAGGGTGTTATTTCTTCAAACCCTTGGCTCTGAAACCCCTGTTTTCTTGGATGAGATGCAGGGTGCAATGGCAACAGAAAATATTCTGACAACTCAGAAAGAACTCTTAAACAAACAAAAGAAAATCTGGCACAAGGAGCATTGTTTATATTTTTCTTAACATATATGCATTTAAAAATAAAAAATTACAGGCAGTGGATGTTGTATATTAGGAGCCATATGAGTGATGACCAATTTTCCACAAACTAAGGAGAATGAAAAACTAATTCTAAAAATGTTTAAAAACCAGCTCAGCCTCCTGTGAAGAGTAAAGCAGAGATCAATTTAAGCCAGCTTTTAAGGAAGAAGAAAACCCGGTCCTGGAAATGTAACACTGCCTAGCAGAATACCTAAGGGTAAACCAACACAATTTAGTTGATGAGAAGACAGGTGAAAACAGCAGAACCACAATCAAAATAGATTTTTACATTCCTTGGTGTAGAGGGTTTTCCAATAATGTACTTTGAAATGAGGAAACTGGGTGTAAAACCAGGTGTTGAGCACTTCCAGCCTCCTTCAGAGCTGTTGAGGTTCAGCTAAACCCCCTCCAGAGCTAACACAGGCCACCTAACATACCCACCAGTAGCATGCATGCCTACTGGCATAGATGCAATCCAGGAAGAGACTTCGTGCAATGCATTTCACCATGTGTTGTGGCTTGTGTCTTACTCACACTCTCAGGGTACCCTTTAATGCAATTATGATATTTACTAAATAGGTCTGACAACTCCCAGTTTATAATCTGGTTTGTTTTCTGTAAATATTCAGTGAGGGAATCTGGCCGGTGATAACTGGCTTCGGCTGAGTATCTGAATCACACAGCGCTCTTTCCAGTTTGAGACTGGAGAGACCCAATTTCTTGACTTGTGTTTCTGCGACAAATACAGATCTTTCCAAATTCTGGCTTATTTCATCATAATTCATTTGTTTGCCAGTTGTATTCTGACAGCCCTCCCAACGTGACAGACACTCTCTGCTCCTGCAGGAGAGCCAGCAGCCTGCCTGTGGCACCCAGCCTCATGGGGTGCGGACCTGAGGAAGCTTAAACTCCCCACTGGCTTTGCCCTGTGTTGCAGCAGGAGCCGGTCGGTGTTTGTGCCTGCTCTGCCCAGGCACAGCCTGGTTAACAGCTCTGGGGGTCACCTGCCTTCCCCCAGAGCAGAATTTTACCATGCCTGAAGCCACCAGTAGACATTTGCTCTCTGACTAGAGAAAATTCAGTGTTGAGGGCAGCTTGTGCATAACCCACAAAACCCAGGCTAGACCCATGAAAGGAGAGTTCATCTTCTGATGTGGTTGATAGAATGGCTCCTCATCAGCCCAGAGGGAGACTTTCTTTATTCAGACAAGTCCTTCATAGCACGTTTCCATTTTTGGGAATCTCTGCATTTCTCAGAGTTTCCTGTCAAGAGGAGGACCTGGCCCCCTCTGAGCAAATGGGAGCTTTGCCATTTGCATCAGTGGAGTTTAAATGTCACCGCAAAGGCCGGGTGGTTCCCGTGGGACTAATTTCAAGCCAACACATAGATCCTAGCAGAGATCTTCAGAGCCTGTATAGCTAGGAGCACGCAGTGAAATCACTGTCCCCCCTCCACATGCCTAAATCCAGAGCACATCTGGATACTGGATAGTTGCTGTTATGATATTGGATCTTTTTCTTTTTTTTTCTTTCTACTTTTGTACATACGTCCAGACAGGTTGATTCTTAGTTCAAACGAATGTGACCTGCTCTCCAAGACAAGTCCTCCCACACATGTGCGCCTCCTCCCTGTTTTTCTGCTTGCCTGCTGCACACTTCCTTTCTCCAGGCAAATTTGGAGCGAAATGAAGTGCAAAGGTCTTTGCAGCATGTAGCTCTGAATTCAATAGGGGTGTAAAAAAGAACAGTCCGGATTTGGCCCAGAGTGGATGTGGAGGATACATCCCTTCTCTCCCATGCACGCCAAGCTGGGAGATCAGCTGAGCAAAGCCTTGAACGCGGGTTCCTTTCCCTGCATTGAGCCACATTGTTATGATCAGGCAAAAGTGTTACAGCGTAAACATTTGCAGCTTTTATTCCGATTCTGCTGGCTACTCTGGTTTTCTTCATTAGGTCTGACAGCGTGTTGTTGAAGGGTTTAGTCTGAAAAAAAAACCTCGGTGGTGTTGTGGTCCCCTACTAAAAGAGTCACTTTGCCCAATTTCCTGTTTATGTTCCTTCTCTTCAGAGCTGTCGCATCATGTGAGCACAGACAGTTATAGATAGGCTGCGTGACTGTTGCTGACCTCACACCACATGTTCAGTTAACAAGGTGAAACAGCAAAATTTGTTCTGTTTGTGTAAAGAATACTGAGAAAACTGCCAGTTCCAAGTAAAATAGAGGGAGAGGGACTCCCGATAGCCCGAGGCAGGGCGCGATCTCCAGGCGGTTCTTTCTGGTCTTTAACTGCTCTGCACATCTGTATTTACATCGTACTTGAGAGGTACGAGAAAGGGGATTAGCCCCAACTCTATTTCTTTCCTTAACAAAGCAGGTTTGGAGTCCTTCCATAAAAGCTATTAGTTTAGCAAATTTGCTCAAAATTTGTCCAAACTTCAGTCCCTTTGGTATATACATTTTCCTCTACTTGTTTCCAAAAATGACTGAGAACTCCTGTGACTTAGCTTGCTCCAGTTAGCCAGTAGATGATTATACTCGGTGTTTGTATTTCAGAACTGCTGTTCCTTAAACAACCTGGGAGCAGCCTAATTTTCATTAAGATCACAAGTATCTGTGCAAAGCCTTCTAAAAATCCTTTCATATCATGCAAGACACTTGGATTAAAGCCATTCTAAGAAATTAGTCAAGATTGTATCTTATTACTATGTTGGTATTAAAGAATTGATTGTGAATGAGTGAAAGAGTTTTCAAGGGTTTCCAGGCCATTTTACACAAGCAGTTTTCATGGAATGGTAGGAATCCCTATTGTGCAGCATTGAGGTGTCGGTGGCAGTTTTCTCACTAAGAGAAAATGAAGTTGTGTTGATAAATCCAGGAAGACCTTTGCCAGTGTGTTAATTTCTCCTTTCTCCTTGTTTTCAACCTGTTTCTGTAAAAAGTCTAATCCTGCATCCTGAGAAACCAAGAATTTTACTTTCTAACTGACCTCAGGAGTGGCTCTAAAACAGACCAACAACCTCTGCCACCTTAAACAGGTGAATAAGGATTTCAGATGGAAAAGTTGCACCATAGGTTGGTCAAAGCCAAGCCCACAGATGGGAGCGCATACCCGTGAGCGTACAGAGAACGTATCAGGAGCACAGTGTCACTTCAGAGGCAGGTGTATCCCCGGGACGGGTGAACGAATCACAACATATGCGGCGTGTAATGATCATTTAGCAGTTGTCAAGTGCTTTAGGATTTAAAGGTGGGAAAAAAGCACTCCAGAAATTTAAGCTGCATTCAGGATGATAATAATGTAATTTTAGATACTCCACATAAACATGCTGTGAGGGAATATGGAACTAAAACTCTTGGCTAGCTGGCGAGGCTGTAAACATCCTCATGTAAAGAGTCCTGCCTGTAAGTCTTCACTGTCAGGGAGCTTAAATGCCTGCAAAAGTGTAGCAACAGTCAGAAGGTGTCGTCTGGGGGGCAGCTCAAAGGAATTAATGTTTTACTGTGCCTGCCCTCAGGAAGGAAAAAATGTGCCGGAGAAGAGGGGGGCACTGCATGGGAGGTGATCTTCAAATGGCTTTCGTCACTTCAGTGCTGCCGTCTGCTGCTGCGACCTCTACACTGAGCTGCAACTGATTTTACATCCTCATTAAAAGTGAAAAAGACAAAATGAAACAGAAAGGAGAGCACGAGGATGTTCATGGTGTGAGTCAGTGTCCACCCCTGGCTGCCCCAGCAGTTTGATAACTCCCACCCTGTGTCACAGCTGCTCAGGCTGCAGCATGCTGGGATCCAGGCAGGATGGGGTCTGCCTGCTGTACTGGGCAGGGGCAAGGCCAGACAGCCAAAATCATCTTACCTCCACCCAGGGCTTTTGCTCATCCATCGCAAGATCATTCTGATGAGAGCTGGTGGCCCAGTGGAAGTGCTGGTGACCCAGGCGGTGAGGGTGGCCACCTCGGGACCAAGGCTGTGCTAAGACCATTGCGGCCGCCTGGGCTCTGCCCCACCTGGAGGCTTCCCAAGCTTGTGTGGCTATCACACCACAGCTGGGTTTCTTTTCCTTAGCTTCATTTTTCATCGGTTCTCCAGATCCCTTTGAGCACTGCTTTATAATGATGCCGAGTCACAAAAATTTTGGTTGCTTCCTGAAAGCGTGTGAGACTGTCTTTACCGACTTGTTAGTCCCAATGAAACACAGCCAAGTGCAGTGGGGGAGTTATTTTATTTATTTATTAATACCAACTGTGTCTTTTTACTGACACCCTGCAGATGCTGTCGAGCTTGCTGGCCAGCCCCGGTTGCTTGGTGCTCCTGATGAATCCCACTTGGCCATAAGCCTCTCCCTGGGAGGTGCAGCCCTCCAGGGCACAACTGGGTTTCTGCCCTGTGGGGGCCATTAGCTGTAATTTCATAATGAACGATCCTTATGCTTCTTATAAATGAGCTCAAAGGGGCCTGCACATATTTGCAGGGCAGCTATTAACAAGAAATGTCCCAAGCTTTCAGCAACACTGCTGTCAAAATAGGAGGAAGAATAGAGAAGTCATGCCCTGGGATGACAGTGGGGAGGGTGGCTTATTTACTTCATGCCTGTGTCAGGATTTCACTGTTAAATGAATCTACTGAAAGAGGATTGCTGTCCTGCCATCCCTTCAGCATTTTGATACTATGGATCTCACAGGCAAGGCTATATTGGCTTGGAGGAGGTTCTGCGGCCCCGGGACACTAGGAAACATTGAGCTCTGACACCTCGCAGTTCCCCCAGGCAGTGTGGAACGGTGGTGTTTTTCTGGTGTGGTAAGGCTTGTAGCTGGGATTGAAGCTGGGGAATTCTTCCTCATAGCAAGCTCTTGTGGGATGAGATGCCCCATCAGCATCTTCCCCTGCAAAGCTCAAGGACCCATGGTGGGGGGCCATGACCACACACAGCACCAGCATTTCTTTTCTGCAGGAGAACCCCTTGAGACCCACCTGCTGTGAGTCATGGGGAAAGCGAGGAGAGCACATACTGCTGCTCTCCTTCAGCAAGTGTTGAGCAGCTCCTACTTGGATGAGGAGGAAGGGGATGCTCTGTCAACTTGCCAGTGTCCTTGGAGGAAACCTCTAATCAAAATGTTTGTGAGAAGCACAGTTCTCATTTCTTTACTGCTCTTACTAAAGGACAAAGAACATGAGTGAAATGACATTTCTTCATCCAAGCATCTTCCTCCTTCCTTTCTCCCCAAAATGCAGTAGTGTTATTATTATTTTTATTTTCAGAACTTCTTATCTTTCACAAAGTTTTTAAGAACTTAGAACTCCCAAGTTTTTGGTCGCTATGACTTTGACCCTTCATGCCCAAACAAACCCATTAGCTTTACAAAGAATCTACATGTTTACTAAATAGCACTGACTCATTTTGTTGCAGATGTTTGTGTATGTAAAGCACCATAAATATTATGGATTAAGATATAGAGCAGGCAAAGGGAATGTGTGTAGGCTAGCAGGCAACATACTACTCTGGGACTTTTTCTCTTTTTTTAGCATGTGTAATTTTTTCTTCACAAACCACAGGTTTCTTTTTATAAGAAACCGAAACAAAGGAAACCTCTCTGCTTCTACAGGACGTCATCTGAGATGCTTTATGACAAAGCTTTCATTGCACTTACAGTGCAGGAAATTTTTTGGTTAGTGTTTTCAGTCAGTTAATGAATCTGTATCACCTTGAAAGGATGAAGTTATTTCCCCTTCCACTATGCACCCATTGCACCTCCTCTGAGGAAGACTCATGCTGACTTCCTTGAAAAAAGATTCAGTCAGACTGAAACTATCACAATCCGAAAGACAAGTGACTCAATAAAGGACTCACAACTTAGCAGATGGAAATGCAGTGTTAGACTGTAGTCTGTGCTGAACTCATTGGATAATGGTCCTTTGCACAGGATGAGCCCGACCATTTGGGCTAGACTGTGTTGAAAGTGGTTTTTTTATGGAAACACTGGTTAGCTCAGAGCCTTTTCCCACCATAGCTGAGCCCTAACCTTGAGGAAACAGAGCTGTAGTGGGCATGAACAGGCAGGGCAAGGGAGTGCTGGTGCCTTGCACCTCAGCTTCCAGGCACCCAAGCAAAGGAAGAAAAACTGCTGCAGGAAATTTGTCCTTCTATTCTCTATGTTAAATAGAATTACATGCCTGTGGAGGCAGAGGAAGGCCCTAAGGGAGGCATATTCCTCTATGAAATGGAATATTTATTGATTTTTCTTTCCCAGCCATAAACCATGTGTTTTGGCCTCTCACTGCTGAAGAAGTTGGTGAGATCTGAGCAGAAAATGAAGGAAACCAGACAGCAAGGAAGACAGAATCCTAGAGAAGTGTTAAACCGGTGGGTGATGGACAATGAGCTCAGCTACTCCCAGAGCACTGCATGAGGACGCACTGGAAAGGATGAGCAGCAACCTCATTAGGGAGAGATTTATTATGCAGAGCTGATGGGAGCTGCAGACCAACAGCCACAACTGAAACAGCAAAACCATAACTCCAGCTGGGGGACTGGCTGGGCGGTTTAAGAGGTCTTTTTGTCTCAGATTTCAGTGGGTGAGTTAATTGGGTGCTATTACCAAGCAATGCAGGCTCTACCGGGCAGAAGGCGGGAGCCCTTCTGCAAGGGTCTTGCAGTCTGAGTGTGAGCTGCATGGGGCTGGACCTTTTCTCTTGGAAGGGTGGCATAAATAGCTCCCAGCAATGTCCTTTGCTCTTTGAAGGTGAGGATGCTTGCTGGGAGCAGGGCCTCAGTCCTCCCTCCTTCCCATTGCACAGATCCTTCTTGTGGAGACCACACTGCAGTCCCAACAGCCCCTGCTCAGTGCAGGAAACTCTCTTAACTCAATGGTCTTAGACATTAGCTGCTCACAAACCTGTCTACATGTGAATTTTAACTTCCTCTTTTAATGCATTTATAGGAAATGCGACAAAGTTCTGCCTGTTTGTTGTTGTTTTGGTGGTTTTTTTTCCCAAGAATATGCTTTAAAATTGTTCTTAAAAGGAAGACAAGCTTTGAGAACTTGGGTTTCAAGTGCTGGCACTCCTGTGGGACCATTCTCCTGCCTCTCTGCTCGTTCTCTGGCCCCAAGGATTCCTTGCGGCTCAAGGTGGCAGAACCGCAGTGAGTAGCAGGAGCACTGTGCACAGAGGCAGTCCCAGCCCTCAGCCAGCATGGGAGGGAAGCTGTGCCAGACCCTCCTCTGGTGGGATTTCCTGCTTTCTCTTTCCGAGGGAGTTTGTGGGATGAGAGCAAGCCAAAAGGTTCAAACCTTTCACAATCTTCCCCATCACTGAACTCTCAAACTCTTCGTTCAGTGTCCAACCTCCCCACAGCAGTCCTGGGGACGAGCACGTGTCCTTTGCCCAGAAGCACGGCTGAAGGCCACTGGGCAGGCCAGGAATCTGTACACATCCGTTCTTCATTCTGCTTCCCCTTGCCATTCCCTTTGCTCATTCTGTAAAATAAAGATTATCCTCATGGGGGAGTCGTCAGCATTAATTTAGCTGCTAAAGAATTTTGAGTTTGTTGACTATTCCGTGGTTTGTTATTAAAACCAGAACAAAAAAGAAAAATCAAAGACCCACAGGGCAAATTATATTTCAAGCCAATTTGCATAATTTAGTTTTTATGTGCTCTAATTAATTATTTAGATCTCAGATACTGGATATTTTGTACACACATACAAATGAAAACATAGTCCTCTGACAGCAGGTAAGTGATGAAGGTCCTTGGCTAAACCGTGCAGGTGCTCAGCTCCTATTCTGGCCTTGCTTCCCAGCTAGCTTTGCTTTCAGCACATGATAGGTTTGCTCGTGGCCTGTTTTATCTGACATTGCTGTGTAAGAGCAAATGTAAACATGTAACAGCAGCTCTTTTTAAGCCTCATGCTGGTTATTCAGCAGAAGCAGAGATGTCAGATCGTGGAAGTAGTGAGCACTTTCTTAGAAACCCTGCTGAAATGGAAGCAGGGCTGTTCCTCTCCCCTTCAGAACTGGCTCTAGAATTCTCAAAGTGAAAAATTCAGGAGCAAGACGAAACACTGATAGCTTGTGTTGCACAAAGCAATGTGCTGGCGTTCAACCAATGCTGCTGCAAATTCTTTCTTCATTTTGGCACCAGACTATTCCACTTACGAAGGGCAGATGAAAATTATTCTAGATTTATGTTGGCTCTTGTCTGATTGTAGTTGTGCTTTTCTGATAAAGCCTTCTCTCTAATGCCAGCAAAGCTTTGGAGGACATATAAACGTATCATCATCATTATCATTCCTTCATCAAGAAGAAACTACTTTAAGAGGCCCCCAAATAAATATAATATTTCTTCTGGACACATAGATCCTTTCCATAGTGTGAGTGAGGAGAGCAGGCTGAATCCCAGGAATCAGTTCCTATTTAAGTATATAGGTTACTTCATCTCAGCCATGGGAGTGCAATCTTTCACCCTTAAATTGATCCAAATTCTCATGTAAATTTGGCAGCGTGTGCAGCTCCAGCCTAAATATTGTCAGCTATTATTGGCTCTGATCAGCTAAACTAAATCCCTCCTCACTGTAGCCCCTCCACTCGAGTCCTGCTGGCTCATTGATTGCTGCCACCAGCCTCAAGCCTTACAAACCAGGAGGAGGAAGTTTTTGCAGCAGCACAAGGGTGCAGGTCGATCGTGCACACCCGTGCACAACCGTGCCACCCAGGGCTAGAGGGAGCAGGGGGCAGAGCTCCTTGCTGTACACCATGGGGTGCTGGCACAGCTCCCCCTTCCCCAGCAAGGGGTCCGTGAGCTCTGGAGAGCTCCCTCTGGCCTCGTGCTCAGCATCTATTGTTGTACCTGGCACAGGCACAGCTTCTGGTTTGGGTGATGGGGAAGGGGAGGAGGGCACACGCTGCACCACACTGTGCCCTAGTCTGTGGGCAAAGGTCATGCTGCAAAGGCAGAAAACCAGGGATGGTGGGAAGAACCATAACAGAGGAAGGAGGAGACAGACTTGTGACTGGTAAATGGTAAAGAGAAAACTACCGAGAGTGTAAAACTATAGAACCACAGAATCATTGTTTTGATTCTGAGAGACCTTTAAGATCATTAAATCCAACCATTAATTCAGCCTTGACAGGTCACCAAGTGCCACATCTACATGTCCTTTAAATCCCTCCAGGGATGGGGACTCCACCACTGCCCTTGGTAGCCTGGACCAGGGCTTAATAACCCATTCCAGGTAGATATTTTTCCTAATGTCCAACCTAAACCTCCCCTGGCACAACCTGAGGCCTTTTCCTCTTGTCCTATTGCTTGTTACTTGGGAGAAGAGACCAACGCCACCTGGCTCCAGCCTCCTATTGGGGTTGTCGAGAGTGAGGTGGTCTGCCCTGAGCCTCCTTTTCTCCAGGCTGAAAAACTGCAGGTCCCTGAGCTGTTCCTCACAAGACTTGTGTTCTAGGCCTTTCAGCAGCTTCATCACCCGTCTTTGGACATGCTCCAACCCCTCAATGTCTTTCTTGTAGTGAGGGGCCTGAAACTGAACCCAGTATTTGAGATGCAGCCTCACCAGTGCTGATTACAGAGGTACAAACACTTCCTAAGGAAAACCCCACCATGCTCTGCCAGGGGTCTGGGGCTGGGTGGGCATTACAGAGGAGCTGCTGTGGGCCATGACCGCTTGTCTTGAAGCGCAGGGGCTGGGAGGTTCCAGGCACCCTTTGTGCCTCTGGCTTGGGGCTGAGAAGCCCCAGCCCCTGCTCCAGCAGGGTGAACTGTGTAGCACATGAGCTGTCTGAATCCCTGAAAGCTAAAAGCTGCTGCCAGCATTATGTTGGGCCAAGGCCTGCCCCAGCTGGGCTCCCAGTGACTCCAGTGTGCTGCATCCCTTTCCCCTGGGGAAAGGAGACGTGAAGCTCATCGCAGGCAAACGCCAGGAAAATGAGGAGAGGATATTTGACTCTTGGAGATAAAAGCCTCCTGCTGAAAGGTGGCCCAAACCCGCTGCTTTGCCTACACCAGAGAGCAGGGTGAGTCCTGTGTATTGGCAACAGCAAACTTGCTCATGACCATTTGCAGGCAAGCTGCAAGTGTCTCAAAAACTGAGTGCATTGTACGCTCAGCATTGCAGGATAAGCAGAAATGTTTTGGAGCAGAACATTTTACAAGTAAAGGCACGTATCGGTGAAAGTTTAAGAGTGGAAATGAGCCATTTTAGGAGGAGACGGTGATGGGACTGGATATATCAAATGAGGGAGATGTGCAAAAGATAGTCCTTCAGCCTCATCCACACAGGTACTTATGTTGGTAGCTGATGTCACTTTCTTCTTAGAAAAGCTAAAAGAAAGGAGCCTGGAGAGGCGAGGTGTGAGCGCGTGCTCTCTGTGCAGATGCAGTTTGCCTGTAGTGTATTTGTGGATGTCAAACCCAGGACAGTGGTACAATGAAGGTGATGTTAAGAGCAAGCACCCAGGGAAGAGCTGGTCCCATCTCCTCCCACCCTCCTAGCCCCTTCCTGGTGCTGGCCTGCTTGTGCTCAGGCAAGGCTGGGTGCTGGGGCACCAGGCTGGCAGCATTTCCCAGTTCCCAGTGTGGGATGAGGCTGTTACTGCTGGCTTTTCTCCCTGAGACCGTTCCCTTTGGCAGCAGGCAAGGAGCAGCCCTGGCACAGGGCAGCAGGCGAGCTCGACAGGCAGTCCTGCCAAGCTGTCCATTGTCCAGGCTGTGCCATCTCCCTGCATCGCTGCCACCCTGCTGGACCACCACAGTGATTTCAAGAGGGGTTGAGTGCTTAAATGTCTTTGAAGATCTGAGCCTGTGAGTGCTGATTGACCTGTGCTGCTGACTCAGGCTGTGCCTACTTAAAAGCCGCTGTCCCTTGGTGCCACTTGGGCTCCAGGTCCAGCAGCAGGTCAGCAGCGTGGGCAGGCTATTAACTCTGGTCCAGGCAGTTCACAGAAAGATACCACCATTGGTTCCAGAGCACCTGAATATCTGGGGCAATGAACAGCAGTACCTGAGGGTTGTGAGCTTATCTGAGCTTATGGCATCACCAAAGGGCAGTTCTTCTGTCCCTCTCCACCTTCCTGCATGTTTCCTACAACTCACCCCACGAGATAAATCTACTGTTTCCAGCCAGATGGGTGCTGGCCGGCTGCACTGGGGAAGGCAGTGAGGGCGGACACGTGGCAGATGGAGAGGGGAGGCCCACCCTTCCCATGGGCAGTGCAGATTTGGGCAGCTATCGGGCATTATTTCCCCTCAGCGCTGTTTTCACGGCCGCCCAGCTATGATAGCCAGTGTTTTCTCACACAGCCCCAGCACTGCTTTCCTCTCCCATCATAAGCCTCACCGACCACGCACATCTCCATCTCCAGTCTCACAGCGCCAGCCGGACGATAAGCCTGATCAGACTGTGTATCTGCAGGGAAGCAGGTTATCGGGCAGCTTCTCGGCTGGTACAAACCCAAAGCCAGCAGAGCCACCACCACTCACACCACAGCCTGCACCTCCCCATGGAGGCACCTTGAGCTTTTCTGCAACACACAGCTGCAGTTTTCTCTTCCCTCTCACTGGCTGCCTGAGTTGTCCTGAAACTACAGAGCCCTTTAGAATCATGAAAATTAAAATGCTAAAGAAATGGAGGCTGGGTCATCCTGCCTGAAGGTGTTATACTGGCCACTGGCAGGTAGCCCTGAGGTGGCCTCAGTTTCAGGGCTGGGATCCTACCTCCCCACAGCTGAATGGGTGACAGCTAGGCAGGGTGTCCCCAGCTGCTTCTCCCTCCCACCTTCTCCCTCCTCAGCTCACTCCTGTGCAGGTGATTTCCCTCCCGTTTCCATCAGAAGGAGCGAGGTGTATTTAAGAAGCTGCAGGGCTGGCAGCCTTGGGAGAGAAGGGGTGGGGGGGCTGTTTTTGCAGTCTAGGGGGAGAAAGAGCTGATGGCTCTTCTCTGCCTTAGCATCCTGCTTCTCTGGGAGGCTAAAGGAGTGGGTCTGGTTTGTCTTACACCTCTTGAAGAAATTGCCTTTTGCTCTTTAAGGGTGAGAGTGTTTAAAGGGTGTGCCCTTTTTGTCCTGATGCATCTGTGGGGTGTGCACTTGGATTGCAGGTGGCAGAGCTGTGGACTCTTTCTGGGACCATATGTGTGAGGCACCTGCTGGGCTGTATTCCTCTGGTGAAGTTTGTTAGTTAGGAAAGTGTTTTCTCCATTAAACACATTTCCTTTGAGGGGTGTGTATTCTTTGTTGGTGTTTTTTTTTTTTCCTGGCTCCCAAAACATTAGACTTTTCTGAGCTATCTCAGTAGTCTTTTATCTCTAGTGACTTTCATCAGAGACCAATTCACTTTCAAACCTCAACAGGTAATGAGGGCAAGACTTAATTTTCTTTGTGTAATGCACTTTGAACCTCACTGCTGCTTCCTGATGTGACACCCCCTTCCCTTCTCTAAAAACCCCTCCTTGGAACAGGCTGGTATGTGCTTGTTTAGACTTGTAAGAGCTCCCTCTATGATACTTCAATCTCTGGTCCCTGTGTATAGTTTTTGAAGAATCTTTTCCCTTCAAGCTGGATGAAGGTACTGCCAGGCTTCATAGACTTACTTGTAGCTAAATTTTTGGATGAATATTGACAGACTGTGAAATCTTGCTGTGCTGCAAGTCTCTTTTGAGTAGAAAAAAAATAAAGCTTTTTCTTGACAAATGATTGTTGCTATTTTTTGTTGGTTGTTTTAACTCTCACTGTGCCCAGGGGAGCTCCGTGTCAGTGAAATCTGTAGTGCCTATATTGATCCTCAGCTGTGCCAAGTACAGACTCATGTCTGAGTGAAAATACCCCAAACTCAGTTATTTTGCCTTAAAGCTGCCTTTAAACACCTGCTCTTTGCAACATGAGCATGACTTTTAACTTGAACACAAACTATCGCCCAGCTTTAAGCTGTCGTGACAAATTATTTTGCAAATAAGATTCAGGTAGGGAGGCTGTTGTTATTCAGATGTTCCTTTAATGCACGTTTAACTTTTCTGAAGGCAACTGAAGCAGTGTAGTCATTTCATGTACCTGGGCAGCACAGGAGCCTCTGCACCTTTCCTGGGCTGCCATCAGAGCTGGGGCAGCTGCAGCCTTATCTTCAGCTGCTCTCTGGCAGTTGCTGGTTTGGGCATGGCTTTATCCAACACAGTTTTTATGAAGTCTGGTATGAGGGAAGCTCTTAAGGTCTTACTTCAGTTTTGCTCTCTGGAATAGAGCTCAGGGGGGATTTCTTCTGGCCCTCAAAGTGTGTTGGTGACAGGTGTACTCAACAAAGAGGTGCTCATACTGTTGAGGAGCAAAAACAGCTGCTGGAAAAAAAGGGAAAATATGTTATTTTGTTCTTAGAAATTTGCATGTAGCTTTATAAAGTGCTGCTGCATCTTAGTCCTGCCAGGACTTCATTTAAGCCTGTATGGGACACATACCTTCAGTCACAAGGCTCTAAAAGACATCAGTGCCTACCAGTTTGGTTTGGGCTGATGGTCACTGGAAGCAGTACCTCTATAAACAGACATCCTTCTGTAAGATTTGGAGGTTTCCTTTTTTAACTTTTTTAGCACTGAAACTCCCTTAAGGTTTGCTCTGGGCTTTCAGAAGTAACTGGCAACTCATTAACAGCTTTTTATTAGGACTGAAAACCACGGGAGGGAGGCTGAACTGGTCATCCAGAGGCCTGGTCTTTGCTGGGCAAAAGGTTTTTGTTGCCAGACATTAGCTCAGGTACTGCAGAGCAGGGTGCAGTCCTAGGTGTTTTCATTTCACAAAGAAAAATGTATTCTAAACTCCTCTATAGATGAGCTGGTGATGGATCAGATCATTTTGATTATGCTATGCTGGCAGGCTGAGGGTGAGAAGTGGGGAGAAGTGTTACTCCTCTTGACCTTTACAAGAGTAGACACCTCTGTCTTTTTTCCTATCACAAATACAAGCACTTGAAATCCAAGTTGCAGTTTGGCCAGCTTATCATAACAACTATAACAACCTAAAGGAAAATACACAGGCATGGCCTGCTTGATATATTATGTGGTTGGCACTAGGAGAGCCATTTTGTGTGTGCCCTTTGCAGGCATGGCGGAAGCGCTGGTTCGTGCTGCGCAGAGGCCGCATGAGCGGGAACCCAGATGTGCTGGAGTACTACAGGAACAGCCACTCCAAAAAGCCCATTCGGATCATCGACCTCAACGAGTGTGAAGTGTTGAAGCACTCGGGGCCCAACTTCATCAAGAAGGAATTTCAGAACAACTTCGTCTTCATTGTGAGAACCACCTACCGCACCTTCTACCTGGTAGCCAAAACTGAGGAGGAGATGCAGATTTGGGTGCACAACATCAGCCAGATCTGTAACTTTGGACATCTAGAAGATGGCACAGGTAGGATGGTGCTCATCCTCATCCTGGGGGTTGGGAGGATGATCTGTGTCTGGGCTCCTCCAGAGCAGCACCCATGGTGAGAGGAAGCATCTACCTTACTGGCTGGTGGGGCTGGGCAGGTGGTGTGGGACTCTCTCCTATAGCTCCACACAGTACCGAGATGCAGATAAATCCTGGTCTGAAAGTTTTGAGGATCTCACTTCTGCTGGGTAGAAATAAGAGCTGGCTGTCCAGTCCCACTTTGATGAAGCAATTCCTGCTAGAATAAACAGCAGGTCCTTCATAAGAAAAGGTACTGTTTATGTGAAAAGCTGACTGACATTTTCTGGGGCCATTTATTTCATTACATGTCCCGTATTTATTTAGTTTGGCTTAATGTAAGACACCTGGTCTAGGACAGCATCCTGCAAAACCCACCTTTCCTCAGGCTCTGCTGGATGTGGAATGTGCACAGATCTGGGTGTATGTGCACATACATCAGTGACAAATACTGAGCTGTCTTAGTCTATTAATGAGAAGGAAAATAAAGAAAAGACAGAGGACAGGAGAGTGTTAGAAGTGTGTGTCTAGACTTAAGAGATGTCCCTGACAGTGAAGCATGAAGTCAGCCTGTTTTGCTGGGACCTACACCTGTATATGCTCAGGAGGGTAAATGTCTTGGAAAACTTCCAAGAATTAAGCACTCCAAGATGGATGTAGCCAGTAATCAAAGTCACGACCTGTATCATCATTAACTTACCTTTCAGAGGAGACAATCAAGCTCAGATAACAGCAATCTGTTTTTCCCCTGACATTTCCAAGGGGCAGATACAGCAGCAATTTGAGAGCTTCATAGGAAGTGAGTCAGAAGAAAGTCCTTCGCTGTGATAGAAGGTAGTGCAAGAGCAGAAGAGGGTGGTGACGGAGGGACTCGATCCCAAGGGCAATAGTATGTTTGGGGGCATCATAGCATGACTGGGCAGATTATCCTGCCACAGTCCCTGTGCTGCTTTGCTTGGACTGCTACTGGCGTCTGAAACAGCCACAGAGCCATGCTGTCATCTTGTCACTTGAAACAAAAGACCATGGTGAGATGTTTTATTTTAATCTATTGTGGTTCCTGGTCTTCTTTAATCTTCTCTTCAGTAGTTTATTCTAAGGGGAAATGGGAGTGGAAGGAGCACTGCAGTGATCCTGTTATAAATCTGATGTCTCTTCCCATGCAGTCTAGGGACCACCAGGAAAATGTGCTGACATATTTTTTATGTGTCAGTACAAGCTGCTTGTGAATGCAACATGCAAACTAGAGCTTTGAGGGATTGGACTCAATAGCTCTTTGGAGCATGGATGTAATTAAGGATATTCAGTAACCCCTTTCCTACTGATCTGCCCTTGTCAACAGTGAGGCGTTGATCTTGCATCGCTATTTCTGGTGCAGAATGTATTTCAGATATAGTTTTACCAGTTACTCTGCAATGAAGGTAAATCTTTCCAAGCAAAACAGAAAAGAGAAGAATAATTTTTGTCTCTCCAATGTGTATGCAAACTTCTGCTCGCGCTGCATTGAGGGTGTGCCCAAGGAGATGTGACCTGTGGCAGAGGAGCTAAGGCAGTGGCTGTCCCCAGGGTAGATGCAGTTTAACTGGGTAGTGTCTCTTCTGCTATGCTGGTACAGCACAGCATTGCTTGTAAGACTTGCACGTGGGCAATACTCAGAATATTACACAGTGTTATTTCTCCCCCAGCAAAGATTGCTTGTGTAGATGCTGACAGACAAGAAATGACAACTCTTGCTGCAGCAGCTGGGAAAACTGCCATCCCAGCTTTCCACTCTGTTCGAGGCATAAATTATCTCCCCTGAAGTTCAGTAGTGCAGAGCATTTGCCTTGGTTCAGTATAAAGCCTGGCACGTGAATTTACAGCTCTCATCACAGACCGTGTAAGCAAAGCTTCTAGACGTGCACTTGGCGTAACTCTAATGGCAAATAGCTCATAAGATCTTCTATTTATCCTGCGGCTCGTGCTGGTGAGGTCAGGTCTGGGGTATATTTGTGTCAGGCTGCTAGGCATGTTCAGATCCTCTGATCTAAATCTGCACAGTTCCACAGGTTGCACATCACATTTCAAACACTCGCTAATTGCTTCAACTTTTTGGAAGCACCTAAATCCCCCAAGAGCCTGTAGGTTTATACAAATTACCCTTAAAAATTAACATAAGAGAAAGGCTCTATTAAATGCCATATGCTTTTTAACTTGAATGCTACTGTGTTATAAAAATAATAGTCCTTGAAATGAATCATCAAGACACATCAATTGCAGAAAACTTTAATGAGCTGTTCCGTGTATTAAAATGAATCTCAAAGCCAATATTGTGTTGTGAAATCCTCACATCTTAATCCTCACATCTCTGAAAATTTGCTGTGACTTTGAGGCCAAAATCAAAGCCTCTGCTTTCTCCACTTAATGCACAGAAAGTGTGGCCACAGTTTTACACAGTGACTCAGCTGTAAATGTTGTCCCATTGTTCCCACTAGGTCCATTCCAGTAGCAAACAGCCAGCTCCTAGTCATCAGAGGCCTCTGGTCTGAAATGTGAGCAGCCAGATGCAAACCCAAGTTGGCAAAGCCAGGGCTGGCTCCATAAGGACAGCTTTTTAGTCAACAAGAGAGGGGATGGCTGAGACACAGAGGCGAAACGCAAGCTCCAGGCTGATGTCAGGAAGCACCTGGGAGGGCGACTGTTAGGAAGGACTTGCCAGTAGCAATCATCACCCCCCAGCACTCAGCTGCCACAAGAAACTGTGCTGCTGGCTGGGCTGAAAATGCCAGGGGGAACTGGCACCTTCAGGGGAGTCAGCTGGGGGAGAGAGGAAGAGGTTTCTCTCCCTATTTTCCTACCATATCTGTGTAAAATTTTGCTTCCACCCCTGGTGAAGGCTCCCAATGGAGCAGTCATTCCGCAGCCCCCCAAGGCTTGGTGCCACACAGGGGATTGTGAGGACACTTGGGCAGGGGAGGGTGAAATGAGGTGACTATGGGACATCAAGGGCACACTTTGTCCATATGCAAGCTTAAACCACAATTAACTGGCACAGTGCAATATAGCAGCTTTTAACTGGAAAAACTGCTGTGGAAGTTGTTAGGCCCTTTTCATTAGGAAGCCTTAATTTTAAAGATTGTAGCTGTGGACTGAATGTTTCCCCCAGGCTGTGCCTTGGCAGGGAGCTCCTCAGCCCAAGAGGGACCTTTTGTTTTGGGTTCCCTCTTCCCTCCTCCAGGTATTCTTCCTCATCCCTTTTAAACACCCTGCTCCTTCTGGATGCAGCCCTTACCTGAAGGTCCCTGCTGATCTCCATCACTCCTCTGTTGCTCTACTTTCTCTCACAGCACCCAGGGACACAGTGGAGCCTGATGTCCCTGGGATTGCCCCCTTGCTGGTAGCCTCCCTGCACAGTGCATGGGCCAGGATGGTGGTGGGGACACCCTAGTAATTGGTTACCCTTGAGTTCTTCTTGGCTGCTGGCAGTTGGATTAGAGCACAGGGATGGTTTGTTCTCCAGGACCTTGTTGCAGCTATGCTGGGGAGCATCTCCCCCAACTATGGCAGTGTGCTGGGAGCAAAAGGAGCCAGGACCATTGCAGTGAGGGGCTACCTGCAGGGACTGTTCTCTCCTTGCAGAGAAGCTTCCTCCTGAACATCTCCATTTCCCTCTCTGTTCCCACACAAAGCAGAACAGGCAGCAGCCCAGTAGGTTTGCCGATGGAAGCACCTGGCCCTTGCACAGGAGTTCCCAGGAGGTGTGACAGCTCCTCCCAGCCCATGCTGGAGGACAGGCACTGGGGCTGCTCCCTCCACACTTGACTCTCAGGTGGAGGAAATCCCTTCTCAGCTGCACAAACTCAAGGCTGCTCTTTAATATCAGGCTGTGGCCCCTGGCCAGGAGGGGGGTGGGAGGCACTTCTGCTTTCTTGCTGTGGTCATGCAGACTGTTGAGGGACTGCTGTGAGCAGGATCCCACTATTTCACTGTGTCCCTGCACTGCTGTTGTACAGTGACAATTTCTGGGGAGTGGGCTGGGTCTGCAGCAGGAGGGAGAAACCCTCTGTTTCTCCAAACAATAGCCCTGCATTGACCGGGGACGTCCATTGACTCTCCCTGTCAATGCAGGGCAGAGATTTGGGGGGGGGGGGGTTAGTACCCACCAAAGCAGCT
Organism: Chloroceryle amazona; assembly: GCA_027560015.1. Lineage (NCBI taxonomy): Eukaryota > Metazoa > Chordata > Aves > Coraciiformes > Cerylidae > Chloroceryle > Chloroceryle amazona. The sequence goes on from JANHFX010008182.1 coordinate 50,880, forward strand.
ATTTTGGCCGACGGAGCCTCCTGCTGTCTCTCTGGCAGAGCAGAGGGCAGGCACCAAACCTATTCTCTGCCTTCTCACTGTTGAGAGTGGCCATGCATAATTTATTCTACCCAGCTGCTGTAGCGGTACAACTTTAATGGAGGGTGATTTGGTTACCAGCAGAGCTGGCAGGGACAGGAGTGGGCTGTTAGGAGCTGGCTGTAGGTCCCTGAGCCCCTGAAGGTTAGAAAAGGGCAGGTCTGTGCTGTCCCCATCCCTCCCTCCTGCTCACAACAGTTGCCATGTGGTCTGCAGCTCGCAGTCTTTCCTGATGGGATAATCCATGGCTAAACCCTGTGAGTACCAGATGGAGTTCAGGTCTGTTCTTTCTCTGTGTTAATAATCCAGAATGTCATTAATTTTTTTCTTATGGGTTGTGGCAGTTTTTAGTGTGGTTTTTTTTTTTATTATTATTATTTTTTTTATTTTATTTTAAATGTGGTCAGATGGTTACATGAACATACTTTTCTGAGATCTCTGTGGAGTTAGCCCAGTGCATATTTGATCATCTTCAGCTTGTAAGACAGCTCTCCAAGTCCAAGATTTGAAAACAGAGTTACCATCCGAGCCAGCACAATGAACAAGAGAAAAGTTATTTTTCAGATGGGAAGGCTGCAGCCCTCAGCTCTGCTTTGCAAATGTGAAACCCAACAAAAGCCATTCCTTCCAGGTGCTCACTGCTGAAATCTTGCTGCTGTAAGCACCTGCTCAAAATTAAGCAAATGCTTTGCTTAAGCTTGAAATAAAGCATGTGCTTATGTGTTGTGCTTCCCTCGTGTCCACCACTGCACCAGACCCCCGGAGTTAACGGGAGGAAGCAGCAGTGAGTCAATACTGGTAGATGGGAAGGAAGGAGGCAGCTACCTCCCCAGCTTAAAGGGATGAGGTGTGGAGCAGTGCAGCTGTTTTACTCTTCTTCTGACTGAGATCATAAAGATAACAAAGTGAAGCCTGCTGTGGCTGGTGTGCAAGTCTGGGTCACTGGAGGGTTTTGTTTGTATTTAGTGATGTTGCTGTGTAACCACCCAAGCCTTAGCAGCCCTCTTCATCTCTCATGACCTGCCTGCACATATACCCAGCACCTCCAAGGGTTCAGAAGTTACTACAACAACCCAGTACAGCACCAACACTTATTGCTGTGTTGAGCTGAGGACTAGGTGGGACCTGCTGGAGGATCTCAGGTCCTTACCACACAGTGCAGGACCTGGCCCTGCAGCGTGTGTGCAGAAGGTCAGGGGCTGGTTCCCAGCATTTCCAGTAAACTCTGGATATAAGTGTTAGAGAAATCTACCTTCATGCTAGGCTTTGAAGGCATGTTTATGCTTGGTTTGGTTTTATCAACAGTAGCTGGTTTCTTGTGTTTGTTTTCACTGTGGGATTTTTCATTCTGAAGAAGGGTTTTGCAGCTTTGACTCGGGCACTATCTTTGCTTCAGCCAGAGAGATGGGTACCCACTGCTGAGCCCTGCAGATCAAGGTGAACCTGGAGCTGAGCAGGTGACCAGTCCTGTGCAGCCTGGGCCAGCCCTGCTGCCTGCAGCCCAAGCCTGCTCCTCTCCCCACTCTCTGTTCCAGGATGGGCTCTGGAGTTCAAAGGTGCAACAAATCCAGTGACTGCCTGAGCCACAAAGCTCAGTTTTGTTCACTGAGATAAAGTGGGAAGAAATCAATCCCTTTCCTTGTCACCATTAATTTGATGTGTTGAAAATTTAATAATTAATGTGCATTAGGTCCTAAAAAGTACTTGACAAACCAGACTGCTTTGCCTCGGCTGTTCCTTCAGCAGAAGATGTCTGCGGGAGGGATGAGGAGAGGCTGAGGGAGCTGGGTTTGTTTATCCCGGAGAAGAGGAGACTGGGGAGGGACCTCATCATTCTCTACAACTACCTGAAGGGAAGTTGTAGTCAGGTTGGGGTCGGGCTCTTCTCCCAGGCAACCAGTGGCAGGAGGAGAAGGCAGGGCCTGAAGCTGTTCAGGGAAGGTTTAGGTTGGATATCAGGAAGAGGGTGATCAGGTATTGGAATGCACTGCCCAGGAAGGTGGTGCAGTCACTTCCCTGGAGGTGTTTAAGGAAAAGCTGCATGTGGCACTTAGTGCCATGGTCTAGTCAATGTGGTGGTGTTGGGCCATAGGCTGGACTTGATGATCTCAGAGGTCTTTTCCAGCCTCAATAATTCCATGACTCTGTGATTCTACAGCCCTGCAGGAGAGGGGGACCCCATAGCAAGGGACAGCAGCTGCAAAATCAAGGTCCCTTCTCCTCAGAATCAATTTTTGCATCCCTGGTGCTGAAGTAAGATGGCAATGGCCAAGTGAAGCACCGGGTCAGGGTGTGCCAGTCATGCTTCAGCTGGGGCCATCCATTCCCATTGCAGGTTCAGTGGAGAGCCTGTCTCACACGACCTCATCCCCCCAGCCATCGCCAGCTGCCTCCACCCACACCTCCCGCATCGCTGATCCCTCCTTCTCTGTTGACCACACTGCTGCTGATGTGTCTGCCGCGGAGGAGACCCCCAGTGAGTCAGAGTCAGTCTTCCTCCCCGACTACCTCTTCCTCTCCAACTGTGAGTCGGGCAAGCTCAGCCACAACAGGTAGGTCTGGGGTCTACCAGATGCTTCAGGCTAGAGACAGCCTCTGCCTGGGTTGTTCTGGGAAACTGGGGCAAAATGGTCCTTGAGCCCTGCCACTCAGTGCGGGCTCCTGTGCACAACAGGGGACCATCAGCCTAATCCAATTTACAGGGGGCTTTTCATAGCGCACATTAGTGATCAGCACTGGATATTGGTCCTGTCCCTTTCCTGGGTGGGTGGGAACCTCATGTATAACCTCCCTTCAGACACCCTTTCTACCTGCTGCTACCCAACATGCTCCACAAAGTCCTCCATTCCCCAGCCCATTTTAGGGGGGAGTTTCCACAGCTGTAGGGAAGAGACAGTTTTTTGTCCCAGACTGTGAGGTTGGGGTGGTTATTGTTTTTTGGGGATTTTTTTTTCTGTGCACTTGCTCAGTGGCAACCAGGAGAAAAAGAAACCACAGTCCTTACCTCTGTCTCTATTCAGGTGTGACAGCTGGTCAAATTCAGACAGATCTCTCGAGCAAACCTCATCGGATGATGTCTTTGTCGACTCCTTGCAGTCCCAGCCCTCCTTGTACCTTGTACAGCTGTCCAACACTGGCACCGTGCACCAGGATGGGGCCCCAGTGGCAAATCCCAGCACCGTGTCCAGGAACATAGACATTAGTGGGCCACCCAGTGACTTTTCCTCCTCTTCCTCACTGCTGGGGACGCCGCTGACACCAACCTTTCAGATTGACAAGAGCCAAAATGCGCTGCCCTATGGTGTAACCCAGCTGGATGTCCTGTCCAACACACCTCCGCCACGGCCACCCAAGCCAACCCACTTCTCAGACAGGAGAGGGGATGAGGTGGCCAGTGGGGCCCTCCAGAATGGCCATGCAGGGATCTGTCGTGCTCAGGTTGCACTAGTGCCCAGAAGGATCTCCTTGTCCAGCTTAGACAACGTGAGGAACTGGAAAGGTGAGTGCATTTCTGAGGGCCAGCGAAGCAGAACCAGTGTGAGGGATTGAGCTACCCACGAGCACAGGGTGGGTGCCCACCTCCAGTTGTGCCTCTCTGTGCTTCCTTCTGCAAAATCATCCTCCACCCAAAGCAACCTGAAATGCTTGTTTCAAATTAGTTAGTGAGCAGGATTCAGACTTATCCCTCATATTGTCCCTTCTGCTCTGTAAAAGCCCCTTGGTGTGTACATGTGTGCAGCAATTTGGCTGCAATCTATCTCTTCAGGATGCCTTGTGAGTTGCCAGTTTTTCATGCCCCCTCCTGCTCCAAAAAAGAAAGCAGTAGAGAAAGAAAAATGAAAAGCCAACCACTGAGTCGGGCAATGTGAAACTCTCTCTTTATGCTGGTCAAAATGTGGTCTTGCACATGAGAAATGCCTTTGTAGCTGTGCTGCTTCAGTACATCCAGTGCTTTCTAGAACAGCAGAAGGTCTTTGCACAGCTTAGAGTAAAGAACGGGAAGCCAGGGAGACACTGGGGATAGGATGTAATCCCAGTTGAACCAGAGACTCTTTGTCCTTGAGCAAATCCTGCTCTGTCCTTGCACTTGAGTCAGGGTAGCCTGAAAACCCATAGCAGAGCAAGGCTCTGCTGCAAAACAAGTTCTCTGAGCTGAGATGACTTCTGATTGTTCTTAAAACACCATTGTTGCAAACAAAAATAAGTCAAAAATCCAGAACGTCAAGGTGTCAAACCCCAGTATATGCAGTATGAGGAAGTTTTATTTTTGTGGAGCCACAGAACAGAGGGAGGCAGCAGGAGTACATGGCTGGAAATCATCAAGTATTTTGCAGGGATGTGTCATTTTTTATGAGGAAGAAACTGTAGCTTTTTAAGGACATACGTCCTTTAGACTCCTGGAGTTTGAATGAACAGTTAGATCTTGCTCTTAAAGCTCAGAAGCTAAAGCAAGAAGACCTCTGTCCAGCCTGTTTATCAGTGTACAAACAATTCTTGGAAGGTTTCTGAAGAAACACCCATCAGTGGAACTGGTATTCTTAATTATCAGTTACATTTGGTTGCTCCCCTAAAGGTGCTGCTGTTGCTTCTGCACATGTGCTGCTCTAATGCAGCCAGTGGGCTTGAGACAGTTAATGTTCCTCCAACCCAATTTACGCCAAAATGTTTTTAAGAGGATTAAGTGGCCAAATGTCATGTTCTGCTACCGTGCTGCAGGGTTATCTCTGCCTGACAGGGGGCAGCAATGAATTAATAAGTGCTGCTATTTTTTTTTGTACCCTAAGTGCAGCTGAAACTATTTGAAAGGTTAAAATCTGAATTAAAATGTGTTTAACAAGAAAAATCAGGAAAAGAAACAAGGAAGAAACAGCTGTTTCCCACCAGCTCCTGGAGTGAGCCCACTCAAGTTATTTACTTCATTTTTTTTTGCCCTTGTCAACCTGTAAAAGCTGAAGAGATGTAATTAACCCTGTGCAAAGACAGCGTACACTGGTCGTAGTGCCATGAAAGGGAATGAGCTGCACACGTGTAAGGCACCTGTATCCTGGCATCTGTCGGAGCGTTCTGCCTGAAGGTCTTTTTGCCAAAATAATAAATAAATGTAGCTGTCCCAGGACAGTGACTGGCTCTGTCTAAATAGATACCCGCACTAACAGAGTTGCCTTGTTCGTGTTTAGCCATTTTGCCTTTTAAGCTGATACCACCACAAAGACCCCCAGTTGCAGTGCAATATTGACTCTCCACCGTCAGAGCAGGGACTGGATTAACACGGTTACAGGATTTTAAGACATTCCCACAGAAAAACCATTTTCTGTACAGAAAATCATTTTCCAGAAAAGGATGATAGTTGCAAGTATCTCCCACTGCTGATCTTCTATGCCCTGAATGTTGGATTTCAAGGTTTTTTAATTTTCCTTCAAAAATAAAGCTGGAGTACACCAAGAGAAAGGTCAAGCTGCACAAAGGGGACACCGTGACTGGTGACCTTTTCTCTGGCTGTTTGTTTGTTTGTTCCCCATCAGCTTGAGCCACTTGCACCACATCACCATTTCTGAGTGACAAAGAGAATAATTTCTCTCCTTCCATTAAGTTCCTCCACGGACACTCTGTACAATAACATGCTTTCCCTGGCACCTTACCTACAAGGCTCCCAAATAACTTTCCAAGCAATAATGAACTAATATTCCCTAGGGCCCCTTTTCATCTGGTTTTCCCCATTTTGACAGATGGGAAAACAGAGCAGGACTGAAGCAGGAGCTGGGTTTAAATTGTTGCTTGGTTGTTTGCTTTCCACAGCACACCAGTCTTTCTCCCAACTGCTTGTGTTACGGGAAGCCTAAATTACAGCTGGGTTATATATGAACATGTTCCATGGTTTCATCATACTTAAAATAGATGTAATCACTCTTGAAATACTACTGAGTTGGTTCTGGCCTTAAGTGTTGTTGACTTTCATCATTTAGGATGAATACTAAGATAGAATAGAATCTTTATAAAGCTCTAATTATTTTGAAACCATATGCTCTACTCCAGTTGCACTGCCTTATCACTTTTTTAATCACTTTTTTGTCCTTGCAGCAGACATGGAAGGCAGTTCCTTAAGAAGTCGGGATAAGAGGCTTAGCTTGAATTTGGTAAGTACTCTGCTTGCATAAATTTAAAACACTGGCACACAACAAACTTCAGAAAGTGAATCATTTCACATCCTGATATTCAGTCATTCCTCTCCCATGTTCAGAAGAAGAATAAGAAAATGAAAGAAGCACTTGGCTTTGGGCAACTTCTTCACAGCCCCAAGAAGCCTTTGAGACAGGAGGGAGGGGAAGACCACAACAGTGAGCACCCTGTTTTTAAAGCAGATGTTGTGAAAAAGGGTACCACTAGCCTCAAGAATTAAGCTGTTGACCACATGCACTTGAGAAAAATGCTCATCTCTTGAAGAAGTGTCTAAAAAAGCCTAGCCCTTCATGATCTTGAGGGCTATCTCCTCCTTAGAACATAGGAAAGTGTCTGCTGTCAAAGCACCTGTGATTTAGGGCTCTGTCAGTCCAAAGCTTCCTGACTCAACCTTGGACAGTTATGTGGATCACCATCACACATCACATAGCCAGGCTTCTGCCTGGTGCTGGATACTGTCTTCTGTGTGTGGGATCCTTTGCCACTTGTATACAAGCTCTACTGCTGGGCAAATTGTATCTTTTTTTCCCCTTTGAAAGCTTGCAAGGTTGGTAACCCATCCTTCTCACCACTCGACCGGCACCAACATTCATTAAATGAATTTCTAGTGTTTATTCTCAGCTATCAGAAGCAACTTATAGGTCTGTGTGTCTGCTCCCTCAGCTTGCACATTTGCAAAAATCTAGTTCATCAGAGGTTTTCCTTTCACATGTTGTTTTGTATGAAGGAGCCTCCTTTGTTTTATAGGTCAGAATTACTGCTGGGAGAGGCAAGTGCAGCCTCACTGAAGTTGAAGGATTTAACCTACTTAAGTCACCAGTAAGTTCAGTCCTGGTTTCCAGCAGTGACTCCTGAAGCTCAGAGGTGGACTTCTCCAGATGTGAAGTGTACATCTGAACTCGCGCCTTTGTCTCATGTTTTTCCAACTTGCACCTCTCAGAAAGGGTCACATCAGGACCCTCCTGGCTTGGGGCTTGGCTCAGTTCTCACAGCACCTCCTGACTTGCAGGGGGTTAGCTAGTCATTTAATCAATCTCTCTTTCTTTTCCTCCTCTGCTTCTGAAGCCCTGTCGGTTCTCCCCGCTCTACTCAACTGCTTCGGATAGCACGGAGGACAGCTATGTGCCCATGCGCCCCAGCAACTCTCCCTCAGCACCCGGCTCCGACTGTTCACCCGACGGCTACATCCCCATGAGCCCTGGCTCAGCCACATTTACCTTCCCTGTCGTCAGCACTGAAAAACTCACCAGCCCATTACCTGAGCTTCCCTCGGACCTGGAGCCTCCTCCGGTGAATCGAGACCTCAAGCCTCGTAGGAAATGTAAGCCCAGACCCAAAGTGCCATTGGCAGCCAGGGGGTGCTGATAGCGGGGACACAGGTGACCTCTTTTGATGGTGCCTTTCATCCATTTTAAAGCACTTCCCACTCTAGAAGAGGAATTGAGTTGCTGTGTAAGTGGCTTATAGTGCTGTAACATAGAATGTGTCTGCAGGGTCATTTGTGAGCGGAGGAAGGGCATCCGTGGCTACTTTTGCAGTCAAAGTCTGGGTGGCTGCATTTGTGTGGTGCATGGCTTCAGGTCCACTCTGACTGCAAATGACCAAATTGGTCAGAGCCTTGGAGAGACAGCAAACTAACTCCTGCAGCTCTGAACTACATGTACTGCTGTCTCACCAGCTCCCTGACCTTCCAGGAACAGGACATCCAAACACTCAAATACTCAAACTTGATGTGTGGGCTGTTCGTTAAACCTCTGTTGGGTAGGCGCAGCCGTCTTGGTTTAATTAGGAATTTCCTGCAGATGCTTTTACTGATGGTAATTTTCCACTCCTGCTTTTCATAGCATCTCCAAAATCTGGGTTGCGCTTCCACGGGATATATTGGGGACAAAATTCAGCTTTGCTGTGGAAAAAGTGCCTAAAACCTGCCATACATTAAAGCTCTTTGGGCTGCAGAGCCACAGGGTTACTCAGAAATTGGTACAGTAACTGCTGCTGTGAAGTGGGGACAGAGCTTTAGACCACTGCCAGGAAGTAAAGCAAGCTCAGGTCCTTTCTGGTAGAATGGAAAGCGTACAGTGACTGGTGAGCGCAACGGTATCAATCCTTATGCGTAGGATCTTTTTGTTTAGAAGAGTCCGAAACCCGTTTTGACCTGTAGGCTGAACTGGCCTCCTACTGAAGGCAGCATATGCAGAGCAGATTTGAGGCAAGCACATGGATCTTGTGGAACATTTGCTCTTCTTATGCCCATTGTATTTTTTTCTATTACTTTGGAGTAAATGAGGAACTTTGCTTTTCAGTGCTGACTGAAGTGGTTATTTGTTACTGATTTCTATCTTGGTTGTATTAGGTATGTTCTGTAAAACACTCTGTTAGTTTCTTGCTGTTAATATAAAACTGCGGTTTTATAAACAGTCTGTACTTTTCATTAGCTCTGCTATTGGAAATGTAGTTCCTTTTGTATCTACTTGCAGCACGGCCACCTCCTCTGGACTTGAGGAACCTTTCCACAATCCGGGAGCATGCTGCTGTGACCAGGATGTGGACTGTGCCTTAGTAAGTCAACAAGAAACCTGCTGTTCCAATCTTTTAAGCCTTAACATTGTGGAATGGAGTTAAAAATAACTTATCACATCCCACAAGAAAGAGTTTCCTGGCAAAGTCCACAAACAAAAATTCCCCAGGGCTCCTTCCAGCATCCCCCAGGCTTTTGCCGTCTCTGAAAAGCAAGGCTCTCTTCACAACAGGCAGCTCCAGTGCGATCAGCATCACACAGTGATGCTCAATCTCTTTTGAAGGTTCCTTTTGAAAAGACTGGAGCCGGTCTCTTTGAAAAGACTGGCACTCTGGTGTGGCTGCTGCGATGACTAAAAGCTTTGCATGCCTTAATTTTAGTTTATTTTTTTATTTTATTTTCAAAGTGAGAGTGACAGTTTTGTTCCTGAAAATTAATAGAGCAAAGGGGAACCAGATAAGATAAAGATCTTCCTGACTTGCAGCCTAGGTGTAGACTTCTGCACTGCCATGCAGCAGTTCAGACCTGATGTGTTGGTGTTACCTTTTTACACTGGAAATTAGTTGCGAAGTAAAACAAATGCTTTTGGTCCCAAAGCCCAGGTAGAATGAGCAGATGGTCCTGCTGGGCTCCAAGAGCAGTGAAAGACTCATCTTCAGGGAACTCATGAGCAGGGGAGGACTGCAGCCTGCTGGCCAGGGGGATCTTGGTGCTACAGGGAAGGGCTGACAGGAGAGCCAGCTGTGCTTAAGTGTGCATGGAAAAGCCAGAAATTCTCACCGACCTCCTCTGCACACCCTGGGCACTCCAGCAAACATGGTTTATCACTAGCTGGCATGAGTGCCAGACAGGGCATTTCCACTCCTCTGCCTCAGGTAGTCATTTGGAGCGTCAAAGGGACACGAGATGGGCAGTTTCTTGATCGCAGACTCCCCTCAGCCATACAGTCCAAAGCCAGCTAAGCCCTTCAGTGCTGCCTGCCACGTGCTGCCTGTTAGGGAAACCCAGTAGCCTGCTTCCCAAGCATCCCTGCCAGAGCACTGTGGTTAATTAGTGCTGACACAGTGCAGAATCCTGAAGGATAGCGAGCTTGGAGGGAGTTTGCATGTTTTACATTAACAAAACTAAAAAAAGAAGTATGCCCGGAACTAATAAAGCAAAAGGAATTATACTGTTCATGCTGCACAAAGTGGCCATCTAATTTCCTAGTAACTAACCTCATTGTGCTAGCCTGCAATAATTCACTCATGATCTACCTCTGACAGTTATGGTAGTGGAAGAGGTTTCCCTGTACAAGGGCTGAGTCGCAGCCTTCTCCATAGCACAGATAGCATGTGTTTACACTGTGTTCAAAGCCAGACAAGTTCCTCTGTGTGAACCTCCAGTAGCTGATTAATTCACATCAGTCTTCAAACCGTGGATAGCCACACAACGAAGTTACTGCCCCACTGGCACATATTACCCGGATGAATGACATCTGCCTCTGTGCCCCTTGTTGGAGAGTTGCTCCAATGTTTTATGCTTTCTGTTATGCCAGAGATGGCAAACTTTCATAAATCCTGGAAAAAGAAAAAAAAAAAAGATCAAGAAAACCAGTCATAGCAATATACTGCACTTTTTCTAGGACTAAGGAGTGGTTTGGGGCATCCTCTCCATAAAGGCTGCAGCGTTAGTGTGAGTTTTTTCACCGTATGGACTGTGTCAGGCTTTGGCTTCATTTCAGAGCATCTGTAAGATGCTTCCTTAACCTCTCCTGTGTTTTTCTTCATAGCAATCGAATGAGCTTTATCTCACCAGAAAGAGACGGTATTAATTCAGCAAGAATATTTGCCAATTCAGTTTCCGGAGAAGAGGAAGAAAGTTACATTCATATGGTAATCTTCATTTTCACACAGCCATCCTTTGCTTTATTCTGCTCTGTCACATTGATGGAGAATGCAGAAGTTTGTTTTCTAAGAAAAAATGTCGAGGAGGTTTGTCCTTTGCCTTCTGTTTTTTTATAAAAAATGATGAAACGTTTTTAAACCAAAGACACTGGGACCAATTTATGGAGAGATAAGGGAAGCCCTTCTTCTGCTCTGCAGAACTCAGCTGTTTGCCCACGAATGTTGCTGAGCAGTTCCAAGAGATCACAGGGATCAGCCATATTTACATGAGAACTCATTAAGGCAAAGGAAAATTAAATCTTTTCACCTTTTAAAAGTGTGGCCCACAAAATCTCCTAGGAAATGACAGAAAGCCGTTAGTGCACTTCCTAAAGAAACACACCAAATACTGTGCAGAAACAAAACTCCCATTAAAGTCTCTTATTGCTTCTGCTTTGGCCGGTGGTACTAACCCCACTTCCCATCCCATGAAAGAAGAACATCTGGCTTTGTGGCTTCCTTTTCTGCATTCACTCTTTAGCCATATCTTGCAAAAGACCAGAACCTCAGTTTCTTTTGAATTTTAGGTGGAAATGGATCTCAAATCCCTTGATCTGAGCCAACGCCTACAGATTTGACTCCACAGACAAAGCCCAATGGCAGTGGTGATAGAAATATATTGCAAAACTGACCACAAGCTCCATGAACCGTATTCTGAAATTTTAACCCCCATCTCAGATCAAAATCTGCTCAGGAGAGCAGTTCCAGTTGTAACTACTCCACCTTCAATTTTTCCAGTCAAATAAAACCTTCCATACACCTGTAGTAATCTGTGATTTTCCTGAGTTTACTTTTCAGTTGCTAGATTTGAACAGAATTATCACCAGCTCTTCAACTTCATGGAAGGACAATGGTTAAGAGGGTACCCCTGAAAATCCAAGCCTCCCAAGGGCTTCGTTGAGAAGCTGGGCACAAGTCCTGATAACACTGAATGAAAAACAGTCTGGCTTGCTTGGGGTTTTTTTTATAGTCACCAGGAGAAAAAGGCTCTCAGGTTTTTTATGCCATTCTGCGATTAATCAATTGTGTCCTCTGGTTAGTCACCAAACACACCCTTGGTGGAGAAAATTATGTGGATGCTGACCCTCCTCACTCACGTTCTGCCAGATGGATCTCCCACCTCACCGCTGTAGTTCTGCTTCCTTTTAGAATCATGTTTTAAGAGCATTAAAAGTTTCTCTTCTTTCCTGACAGGAACACAGACAGGCAACATCTCCATACAGTGGTGCTTTCCCATGGACAAGGAAATCTAACCTTGATTACTTAGCATTGGATTTTAATTCTGCGTCCCCATCCCCTGTACAGAAGGTATGAGTCATGTCCCAAACCCCACGGCCTCCTAACCTTTTGTCTGCTAGGAGGAAAACAGGACCCAGAGTGACACTCTGCTAGGTGCCCTGGGTATCATGACGAAGCCAGTCCTGTTTCCAGCTGACTGCATTCCTGGCAGGCTCAAGATTAATATAATAAAAGCACCATTAGGGTGATGACAAGGTGTCCTTAGCGTGACTTGCAGGGATGCCATTAACACGAGCTCAGCAGAGGGCATGAAACTGCGCTGGGATGTGCAGCCATGAGAGCTTGTGGGCAAGCTTGTTGGTGCTTGCAGGATCTCTGCGTGCTCTTTCTTTTTCACCAAAAAATCTCTGCCATAAAATAGTTTTCCCCAAAATCTCTTTGCCATAACAAGTTTACAGCCCATAATAAATTCATAGGGTGGACCTGTATCATCTCTTGTAGCATGGTGAAATGTGCATCTTTATTCTCTCATCACTAAAAGCATTTCAATTTCCTCAGCAATACTGAGAAAATACATTCCTGTTCCAAAGAACTTAAAACCTGCCCGGGTGGTGGGTAGGTACCACTGCTAAGCAATGAACTGTTGTCAGGTTGGGCCATTTTATGTCCTGTGTATCGTTTTCCCCATCAACTCCCGAAGGCAAAAAGCTCAAGATTCCTAAGCTTGCTTATTTAAACCCTCCCTGCAGTTAAAATGCAGTTAGTTTATCCCTGCAGCAGGATCACCGGCTGAGAAGAGAATGATTATCTGCATGGAAATGGCCAGAACAGCACGTTTCCCTCGCTCGCTGTGCTGGGCTGAGTGACAGGGTGACAGATGGATAATTATAGCTAAAGCAGGCTGTAAAGCAATGCTTTTGTCAGCTGATGTCACTGTGAGCTGCAAGGTGAAGTGAAGCAATCAAGGAACTAGGGAAAGGGAAAAAAGAAAATCAAGCCAAGGTTCACTAGCATCCATTTCAACCCTTCAAATAATACACTGTTTTTTTCTTCTCTCTCCCACAGAAACCTTTTCTCTCTGAGGAGCAGAGAGTGGACTATGTCCAGGTAGATGAGCAAAAGACTCAAGCTTTACAGAACACTAAGCAGGAATGGACAGATGAGAGGCAATCGAAAGTTTAAAGGAAGAAGATTTGGGATCTGGAGGATTTGTTGTTGTTGTTGCACTGGAACCACAACGTTAATGAAGCAGCTATCACAGTAGAGTTCAAAGGCAGAGAGAGTTGTAAGATGCTTGTGGTCTGGAGAAGAATGACATTTTTAAGGGAGACCTTTGATTTCAGCTGCAAATAGTATGTTGAATGAGTGAGTGGTTCACTGATGGTTACAGTAATGCATTACCCTTTTTACTGCCCTTACCAGTAAGCTACATGGTACCATTTTCTGGCATGATTCTGCAACGAGTCATACACTTAACGTTAACAAATCCACTACATGTTGCATTAATCTAGTTAGTCCTGCCTCCTCCCTCTGTTGCATAATTCCTAGTCGCTAAAGCTATTTTTTGATGTTCCTACAAATACTACCGGTGCTCAGAGTGCTTTTATGGCAGCGGGCATCTGACAGGTATTGGTAACTAATCAACTAAGGGCTAAAATACTGAAACAATAAAAAGAACTCTTTGAATATATAGTGCTTAAGCAAAGAGAATTTTGGAAAATATTTTTCCCCAGGGTTTAAAAGGTCTGACTGAGCTGATGCTGTCAGAAACTCAAAACAGGACTGTGTACCGATGGGACTGGAGCATATGGTCTTTGACCTTCTGGATGACGGTCATCGTATTAAGCTTCTTCTCTCCATTGTGGCTCATACTTGTAGCCTTTCTGTCTGATTCTTACTGATGTTTTCTCCCCTATCTGGAGGAGTGTCTTCTGCACGGCACAGCACAGCTGCTCCTCTAGCAGGAGGCTGCAGACACACAGCTCTTGGCTGGCCAAAAAATAGAAAGGGAAGCTGTGAGCCTGTTTCTGCAAGTCTTGGGAGAACTGGCAAAGGATCAAGAATGCTTTCATCTGAACTGCAGAAGAAATGCCATTGGAATTGCTGGTAGCAGTCATCAAAGTGATTGTTTCACTAGACTCACCCCAAAAAAAGAAAAAAGAGAATTAGGAAGCACAGCATGCTCCGAGAGAGGCTACCAGGCCTGCCAAAACATAATAACAATGCGCTTACGCGGCGTGAGGACTTCTGTGTTCAGGAAGCTTATCTACCTTGGGACTTGTTACAGGCACTATCTCAGGATCACATATGTGTATAGTTTATAACATATTTAACTTTAAAAGCTTGGCTGCAATCTTTATTTTAAGGTGGCACACAGCCACTTGAATCATGGAAGTATGCAGTACCGCCAAGCAACCCACACTGGATTTGATCTTGCAGGCTTTGCTCATGCAGGTAAGTCCCACAAGCCATAGGAGGCCTGATCCTGTCAGCAAGGACAGCCAGCTAGGACCCTTACAAAAGGTTTCCTCTTGACAATGCCAAGTCACTGGCCTCCCTTCACGTGCCTGTTGCTACCGCGTTGTATTACTGTAATCTGACATCCCAAAAATGCTGATTTACCAAACGGAGGTTGGAGAAATGTCATTGCAGAAACCACTGGCATTTCAAGGCTCCTACTTACTCTCCTCCATGCACCCATTCTGCTTCAGCCATTTGGGCTTTCTGGGAGGCTGAGAGACATGGCCGGGTCGCCCATCCCTCTGGGAGAGGCAGCGTAGCGAACAGAAACACCATTTTTCTCCTACCTCAAGAGAGCTGAAGTGCTTGCAAGTCTCTGCAAACACAAAGCTGGGGATCCATGGTGACCAGGCTCTTACTAGCTTACCCTGTGAGAACAGCGAGGCTCACCAGCGCCTTTATTGACTCTGGGGCAAACTGGGCACCCAAGCCTGCGGGCATGAAGTGTCCTGGACTAGAGCTGCTTGGAAAACTGTGCTTTGTACTGCAGATAGCTGACCTGCTGTTTCCTCCTACTCTGCTCCTCCACCCCACCAGAGCTCGAAAATGAAAGTTAATGTTCATAAATAATTCAGACTTTTCTGTATAAATCTTGCCTGTCTGGTGTGAAACTTAGTTTGTCAAAACCCTGTTGTTTTGTCCTAAACGTGATTTAGTGAGCTCTCAGCAACTGTGCTCTGGGTGTGGTATTGCTACAGGGGAAGTGGGTTTGAGGAGAAGTGGTGGAGATCTGTGCCTCCACAGAGCTGGTAGAGAGACGTAAGCAAAGGCAGGCCACAGTTGCAGAGGCGTTTGCCTTTCTGCTCAAAAGAATTGCCTTTCTTTCAAGGTGTACAAATAATTAATGTCACTGAAAGCTTTTGGTGTACGTTGCAGCACTGAAAGAGTTAGAAGACCAGCTAAGGGACAGAAAACATCCCCAAAGGGCAGGTAAAATCCCGCCCTGCTAGTGCAGATGCCAAATTGCAGAGGATGGGATGGCAGCCTCCGGAGCAGATTCGATAGCATACAAAGCAGCTCATGTTTGACTGGAGCATTTCTTTTCCTGCTGTCAGAAAAATCTTCTGAAGTGGAAAAGCACCAAGTTATTGGAGACAACTGACTTGTTTGTTGATCTAGTTTGTTGTCAAAACGTTTAAACTTTGTCAAACCTGGCTAAAGGATCATTCAGAAGTTTAGAAAAGAAAGAGCTCTTTTGGTATGTTTTTCCCCCTAAAAGGACATAAACATATAGCTTGGCAGGGCCTGTCCTTAGATCAGAATGACCTCCTTTCAACTTCCGTATGTCCCCTGCTTGCCCCCACCGCTCTCTTATCTTGATCAAATGCTGCTCACTAGTTTCTAACTTTCACTTTTTAACTAAAGGCTAAGTTAGGAGGTTTATTCAGATTTGATTATTTTTACCTGCTGCTCCAGGGTCCATGATGTGCATTCTTGTGTAAGCACAGCACACAAAACAAGAGCAATTAAAAAAAAAAAAAACACAAAAAGAAATTTTAAAAGTTAGAGCAGTCCTCCCCCAAGGCTTTTCTTGCTTTGTTTTAGTCAAATTCCACAGTGCTCCAAAGGGCGTAGAGGATGGTGGGAGGAAGGCAAAGGCCAAATCTGCTATGGCCACCCCATCATTAAGATTTTGGTGTGAACAGAGCCACAACAGCCCAGGCCAGCACCCGTACAGCCTACTGGTGGGAGAGGAGGGATGTTACTGAGCAAACAGGGGTCACTGTTTAATTAAATCTGGTTTTAAGTACTTGGCCAAAGAGGAAAGAAAACTTGTGAAAGCACCTGAAAAGTGAGTCAGCCTTTGACAGTGTTGTGTCTGAAAACGTAGTGGAGTCAGCCAGGCACACTCCTGGTAGTGTCCTCTTTTTGCTGGGGGTCTGTTTTGTTGTTATTTGTGTGTTTTCCTTTAAAAACTGTCATGAGAGCTGATGCAGAGAGAAGCTCTGCACCTAAGTGAGCATGGGGCGGCCAGTGGTCCCTTAGGAAACTCCTGCAGAACGACGTGAAAAACAACCAAGCTAAAGGGTGTCAGTCCTGTGGCTATCGTTAGGGTGGTCAGCTGGATTCCCCCCACTGGTGGCACGGGTGGTGAGCAAACGGGCATGCCAGCACGTGGGCGCAGGAGGGAGGACAGCAGAGGTGGGATGGATCTCTTTTCCTGAAATTTTCTGTAGCCACTGAATACAAAAATAGCCTGTGTCAAACACCTGCTTGAAATACATCCAAAAGAATCATAAAGAAATGAGGCTGATCTGACCTTCTCTCCTGGAGCGAGCAGGATTTCAGTACTTACTGGGAGTCACGTGAATTCCCAAGGTCTTTGCTGAGTTTGGGTTGAATACAGCCTTATTCTGCAGTCTTTCAATGATCACACACTTGAGCAAGGCACAGCAGGAGCCAAGACTCATTTGCTTTTTGGACTAAACTGTATTTTCCATTTATATTTCCTTTATGACAGGAGGCAGCATTAAATTCCTTACTGGCAGATAGGAGCACTTGACCTGAAAAATGCCAACAGCCATTTAACTCCAGCCAGGTGTTCTCAGCCAGCTCACTTTTGCCAACGGTAGCACCCACTCTCTTCCATGTCATTAATTACATCATCGATGTAGATTTTGGGGTTGCATTCACTTGAAGTGATTGAGTGGTTTAGTAGTTCAAAGACCATCAGATGCTGTGATGAGAATGAAGCACAGGGCAATGCCTTTCCTTTGTTCCCCTGTTCCACAAAACTTGCTCAGGTTTAAAAACTAAAGCCACCAAAACAGCAGACTTTTGCCATGTCAAAGCCAGAATATTTTTTGTTCAAATAAAAATAAGCTTTTGTCTTGTGCAAATGAAGCATTATACTTTTTTTTTTTGTATTTGTAAATCTGTGGGGAAGCGTTAAACAGTCATCTCTGTTACGAAGGAGTTGAGTCATTGATAGTGGGACGGGGTTCCCCTTCCTGATGTTTCATTGTAATGTTTGTTGTATATATTTGCACATTAAGCTGTGTATCTTTTTTTTCTAATAAATTAATATAAAACATAGCTGTGATCTGTCATCATTTTGATAAGTAAAGGTGCTTATGGAGAAAACCTCCACATTTTTCATTTAATGCTTTTTCCATTTTTCAATTCTCTTATCAGGCTGTGACTTGTTCATATAAATTACCTGGATGCAAATGTAAAGAAACTTTCCAACAAATTCCATACACCTGTGTACCAGGAAGATTATTTGCAGGTGACTTGAGAAACAATGAATGATGTGACCACGTCCTCCTGGGACTGGGTAAGTCACAGCCCCCCAGACCCAGCTCCTGGGTTTACTGACTGAATACACAGACCACAAGCACAGATCTGTTCAGCATATGCTCTGGGCTTGGATACAAAGCCTAGTTGTTATTTAACCTGATCCTTTAATTGCTCTGTGCTGAGGAGCATAGTTAATGTAATTTCCACATGCAAGGAGCTGGGGACGTGGGATCCTTTCAAAGCGCGCACCTCGGGGTTTTGAAGATGAAACAAGACAGTCCCTGGGAGCAGAGCTGAGCAAGCCTAGCTGCTAACAAGCAAGGCAGTTTGGGAAATAGTTTTAGTTATTGCTTCAGGCGAGTGTCACTTTTGGATCTGTGTGCTTTGTAATCCTGGCTGGATACCCACTGTGGTGAATCGAGGGACTTGTAGTGCTTAGAGAGCCATTGATGGAAACTTGGCTGCATGACTCAAGAAGCACAGACACGTGTATTTTAGATAAGCCTACGCCTGGGGCCTGATACAAGGGAACTGTGACATTTTGTGCTCGGTCTTATAGGGAGGGCAGGTCAGATAACTGAAAGGTCAGATAAAGTCTGACTGGCGGTTCGCAGGCTGCTTCCATGTCCCCTCTCCAGCAGAGAAGGGAACGGTCCTTTCGGCAGGGAAGCAACCCTGTCAAAACCACCACCACCCCTGTTACAAGGGCCCTGTGCGTCCCTTACACAGGGTACTTCTAGAGCAGCAGAGGTGGCTGTCATGGAAGGCCTCAGCACCCAAGAGCATCACTGCAGGCATGGACAGCCTGGCCCGTGGGAGCAATACCCTCTGAGCTCGTGATCAAGAAAATGTGCTCTGTGAGTAACCAGTGCTGGAACGAAGCAGTACAAGGCTGAACAAAATTCAGGAAGCTCTCAGACTTCTCACGCCTCTGTGCAAAGCACTTTGGTGATTAGATAATGATGATAATAAGGGGGAAAACCTGATAGCAGAAAGTAGCGCTGTGTAAGCACTTGCTTGAGGTTAGCCCCTCTGAGCACCTCCACAGTTACAAACCACCTGCCTGAAGCAAAAAGACTCAGAGCAGCCAGATGGTTATCAAACCCAGGTCATCTTCACGGGCGTGAAACACAAACCCCTCCAAGAAAGGTGTTAATTCCCTATTGCCCCAGTGCTTTTTGCCTCTGTAACTCTTTTGGTTGAGAGTGAAATTGCTTTCGTCTTTCTTAGCCTGAGATGCTCAATAGAACACTACTCTAAAAATGGGCATTCCTGTGTAATCGTGTCCATGCTGAGGGCTGTTATCAACACAAGGATACAGGTCTTGAGTCACAGCAGTGATAGCTCATTTCTCTCCAATAGACCTCCAAAAGCTTTGGTGAAGAGACCTGGACTTCATCTGTGATTTTTCATGTGTGCTTTGAGGGACAGTGACTCCCCCAAGGCAGTGGCAGCGGCAAAGGCGACACCTGGGTCTACAGAGTTTTGGTCCTGCCCTCTTGCCGGAAACTAACAGAGGCTGCATGCTGTGTTTTCACAGTTCTTAAGATCTTAATTTCCCCATAAAACAGCATCTAAAGCTCTTCTTCCAGCTGTTTAGGGCAGAGTGCAGAGGCACTGGGCTCTGTGGGTTATACATATTTATAGGTGCGTGCTGGGTGTCAGCAGCACCAAATCCAGCACTTAAACACAAAGGATGCATTTGGCTGAGGCTCAGTCCCTTCCCACCTGGGGAGGTGCTCCCAGGCCCTGTTGTAATGCAGGAGTGAGCAGGGAGTGACCCAATCTTTCATTCATTGTCCTGTTTTGTTCTACTTTGATATTTGGTTTTCCTTTCACATCCAATTTTAGCATAAGATCATTGTTATACAGCCCCGACATACCCCACTCTGACAGCTCAGGGATCTCAGCCTTGGAGAACTGGTCACTGTGTAAGAGCCTGAAAAGCCCTTGCTCTGCTGGTGGGCTCTCATTGAGGGCTTTATAGCTTAACGCAGCTTGAAGGCGTTTTCCTTGCACATGTTTGTGGCTGTGGTTGTTGCAGTTTGGTTTGTTGCTTCATTTAAAAATGTTCAGTGCTTTGTCCAGGAGCTGAGCTGTGACTCTGTGACTATGGTGCTATCTCGAGATGCTTGGTTTTGCTACTGCTGCTGTTATTTCTTAGCTTTCTTCCCCACACGAACAGCACAGAGCAATGGGGAAGACCTACTCTATATTTGTCCCCACGATTAAAAAAACACAGATCCCTCACATGAAAGCAGAAGTTCTGCTGCCCACCCCAGGAGGACACAGCTCTGCAAGCACCTCGACTTTCTCTGGGAAGGCACTGAGCGTTTTGTAGAGCTACAGGATGACAGAAATCATGAACATCAAATGAAGGCAGCGCTGGTGGGTGTCTGCCAGTGCTGGAGGAGATGCCAGAAGTCAAATATAGCTTTTACCTTTAGGTTTTCAGATTAAAGTTCAGGAGGAGCTTTTAGTGCAAACTTTTGTATAGTCTGAGAGAGACAATTCTTTTACACAGAGAAATGGAGGACTGAGCCAGAAAGAGATTAATAAAATCTCTGAGGTCTCAGAACTCTTTGGTCTCTGTTTTGTATTAACGTAGGTTTTGAGTTGCAGCCAGGCCCACCAGGCAAAGGGAGCCAAGCTTTCAAACAAGAGTCCTGGTGGGTGCCTCCACTACTGGGGCATCCAGCTGAGATCCTCTTCAGCAACTAGGGTTTCAGAGACTCTGAGCTGTTCCCCTTCAAAACTGCAGTGCCTTAAGATATGCCTGACCAGGGGCTACTTTATCCCACTGCGGCTGCACCCTGGTGTGGGCAGCCTTGGGAGGACTGCAGGGACAGACCAACTGTCTCCCACCTCCTTCCACTGCTGCTTCTGCTGCCAAACAGCCTGACACCCCACCAAACCCCACAGGGCTGTGCCCAGGCCCCTTAGAGCCCCCAGAAATCCAGACTGCCAGAGGCCAAAAGCTTTGCCCTTGGCCACAGGAGCAGGCAGCTCTCTGTCATTCACATCTTGGGGTATGTTCTCTCAGACTATGAACTATTTATTTCGAAGCACTGAGTAAGCCTGATGTACTGATGCTAGCAAATGAAAGTCCCTAAAAAAGGTATGGGCTTCCCAGAAGAAAATGTATCTGGCCTTTGGTGTAGATTTTATCCATGAAGATAGCAGGGTAGTAGGCAGGCTGCTTATAGTTCAAAAATAAGAGATAGTGTTTTTAAAGGTTGTTTGGGTTTGGTTTTTTTAATAAAAAATGGAAGATTCATCATTTCTTTGGTTTGACTTCCTCCACAGTTAGTCAGAAATCATCAGGAAATGCCACTGAAGGAAATCAGTCCTGTTCTGCCTGGTCAGCACAAGGAACGGGCGCACACAGAGGACGGTGAAGGGGGGCTCTGGCTCTTCCCAGGCAGAACTGAGTGACGCAGCAGAGACAGCTCAAGAGCGAATTTGCCTGTCACGTAAAGTAAAAAAGACAGGAAGAGAAAATAAAGAAGGATTTCCACAATCAGCACATCCAGAATCTGACTTTTGCACAAAATGAAAATTTGGAATAACTCCAGAAATGTTGGTAATTTTTTTCCCATGTTTTTATATAGCACAAAATAATCTCTTAAGATTTTGCTTTTCTCTAACCAGCTCAGACTGTTAAATGATGCCCAAGGCTCATCAATCAGCTTTATTTCTATTGCAGACTTGTTCATTTTCAGGGAGACCTTATTGTGGCCTTTCAGTACTTAAAGAGGGTCTACAAGAAAGATGGGGACAATCTTTTGAGCAGGGCCTATTGTGACAGGACATGGGATGATGGTTTTAAACTAAAAGAGGGAGATTTAGACTGGAGAAAAGGTAGAAATTTTTCACACTGAGAGTGGTGAGACCCTGGCCCAGGTTGCCCAGGGAAGTGGTCGATGACCCATCCACAGAACCATTCCAGGTGACGTTGGACAGGGCCCTGAGCTCTGAGCAACCTGCTCCAGTTGCAGATGTCCCTGCTCCAGCATAGAAAAGGTTAAACAGGTGAACAACCCTGCTGCTCAGTTTTACAGGCTAGTACAAAGCCTGTATCTTCTCTAGAAGCAGTTGTCATTCAGAGCAGTATACGTGTACTGCCCTAGCCTATAGCAGGGAGTGAAGTGTGCCAGGTACAGCAATGAAGCCCCGTTCAGTAGCTTTTTGCATCACTCTTCAGCTCCCTGACAGGCTTCTCTGGGGGGGCAGCCTCAGCCACGCTCACCCGCAGGACCTCTTTAGCATCCCAGGGAGCAGAGCCTGACCTGTGCCAGCCTGTCCCCAAGTCACTCCAAGACAAATAAGGAAAATAACCTTTACAGGCAGAAAAGTAGGTGTGTCCTAGCCCTGCAGATACCAGATCCAAAGAGTCTACAAACAGAAAGAGGAAATGGCTCTGAATTGCCTCTTGGGTTTATCAGGGTTATTTTTCCTATGGGTGCCTTTGATCTTTCTTGATGAAGAAGCAGCAGGTTCAAAGAGCTCCATGGCATAAGGAAACCCCCCAGGTCTTTCTGCTAGGGAAAGGCTGGACAAGTCTAATGGCAGCAGCACAGAGCCCAGGCCATGGGGATGGCTCTGTGTGCCTACTGGCTCTCAGTACAGGAGCAGTGACTGTGTCTGACAAATACCTAAGCTGTCACTTTAGCTTGAAGGCCCCATGCAAGCTCCTCTTGCTGCACGGATGAAGAGGAAAACACACCCAGCTGCTTGCAGCTTCTCCCTTCCTCAGCACTGGGGGAGAGTCTCTGGCTTGGACCTGGGGGAAGGAAACCTGCAGCTTCAGGAGGAGGCAGAAAAAAAAATCACACTCAGATGGAAGTCTTGCCTACAAATGCTGTATCTTACCAGCAGTCAGGGGATCACAGAATCATAGAATGGTAGGGGTTGGAAGGGACCTCTCCTCGAGTCCAATCCCCCTGACAGAGCAGGAACACCCAGGGCAGCCCACACAGGAACGGATCCAGGCGGGGCTTGAAAGTCTCTAGAGAAGGAGACTCCACAACCAACCTGGGCAGCCTCTTCCAGGCTCTGTCACTCTCACAGTGAAGAAGTTTTTCCTCATGTTGAGGTGGAACTTACTGTGTTTCAGTCAGGGTGTGCTGTGCCCATATTATGTCAGAAAAGACTTTAACATTTCCCTGATAGCTCTGACACTTGCACTG
The DNA here is from genome assembly GCA_027560015.1 of Chloroceryle amazona. Classification (NCBI taxonomy): domain Eukaryota; kingdom Metazoa; phylum Chordata; class Aves; order Coraciiformes; family Cerylidae; genus Chloroceryle; species Chloroceryle amazona. The sequence goes on from JANHFX010008182.1 coordinate 73,766, forward strand.
CAGCCAAGCAGAGTCCTCTGCCTGGAAAACGTTGCTGCAAAGGCTTCCCAGTGCTGCGGAGCAGCAGTGGACATGAGATGGGATCAGAAACTCCAACTCAGGGTTGAGCAACCTGTTTGTCAAACAATGATCTGGCCGCTTCCTGGGGTGGTGCTGGCTTCCCCTCAGCACCATCCGTCACAGTACAAAGGGCCATGGTCAGGTCAGGCGGGGAGAAACCCATCAAGAACAGCTCCTAGGCACAGGGTGAGATGGTGCTGGGCAAAAGCCAGCCCTAACCTGCTGTGCCCCATACTGAGCTGCTGCTTCCATGGGCAAATTACAGCCCAGGAGCCTCCACCACCTTCAATCACATGTCATAGGAGATTGGCAGAAGCTTTAGGATGTACACAAGATGTCCAAAAATGTCTGTAGCTGAGTAGGTGGGAGCTCAGGGGAATGCAACTTCCAGAAAGTACTACCTTTTATTTTGGCTTGGAGAGCATGGCAATAGCTGTCCTTCAACAGGTCTAGAGCTTCTCCTTATCTGCTGTTCACATCGGGCACAGCCCCACAGCCACCACCCAAACATGAAAGGGAAATTACTTGGGTGAAAGAAAGCTCTTGGTGCTAGTGAATGGCCCCCATAAACATTTTCAGTTGTCATAGGATCTACTTTGTGCTGTGATTGCTTCTTTTTTTTAATAACCAACCTCAGGAGATACCACAAGGCAAAGCCAGAGAGCAGAGGCAGTGCCACAATCTGGGGGCCACAGGTAACCTCGAAACGAGGCAGAGAAGAACTTTTGCCACTGCCTCCTTAAAGGCTGGTCTTCCACCTTGGCTTGTGAAAGCTTTCAGGGGGAAGTGGTCGGTTGTTTGGAGTCGTTTTCATGGAAGGCTCCAAACAGATGTTATGCCTAAGTGCTGAAGAGGGCACTTTTTAGAAAACTAAACAAAATGCTGTTGCCACAGACCACATTTTGTTGAGGGGAACGCTGAAAGTGGACCAAGCTCAGCTGTATTCCTCCAGCTCTTTCTGCTCACCCTCACACATGCCCACGGCACAGGGAAAGGAGCCCTGCAGGAGCTCGTGCAGCCTAGTGCAAAGCAGAGGTGAAATCCAGGACTTAGACCCTCAAGTAAAAGCAATTCACCTGGATTTCCTTTTGCAAAAGAGTGCTTTCACCATCTCATTGGCAATGAAATTCATCAAAGTGCTGTTTTGACCAATGCTAATTTGACTGAAGAAGACAGGGCCTGGGGTTGCCTGTTCCCAGCCCCTGCAGGGACTGCTGCCAAGGTCCACAAGGTCCAGCCTGCTTCTGCCAACACTGAATAACCCAACTCTTGGATTTATCAAAGTAATCCAGGATTTATGATGCTGGTTGTTCTTCTGTAACACTGTGTGAGACATGTAGGAGAGATCTCAAAGACAGCCAGCAAGCAGGGCTCGCCTCCTCCTCCCTGGGGACACTGCCCCGTGCCTCACACTGCCAGATGCCTTCTCTGCGTGCTGCTTCTTCACAGCCCATCTGAGAAAGACTCCCAACCCTGCCAATGAAATAGGATGTACTGGAATTAAAACCCAAACACACCTATATCTTTATAAAAACTATTTATATCTATATATATGTAGCCTGAGGGCATATATATGCAATATGTATATATTCTTGAAAAGCACAAGACATCTGTGTCTTGCTCAGGGACTCAGAAATGTGTGGAGTCCAGCCTGGAGCCCCACCACTCCCGCAGGGAGATCAGAGTTTCTATTTCAGTTCCTGACAAGCTGCCCAGTGCCTGTTCTGCTGTGCTTGTGCTCACCAAAACCTGGGAGGCCGTGTGCACCAGCAGCTCTCTGGTTGGAAAAGAGCTTTAAGTTCATCAGTCCAACTGTTAACCCAGCACTGCCCGGTCACCGCTAAACTGTGTCACTCAGCACCACATCTACACAGCTTTTAAAGCCCTTCAGGGATGGGAACTCCACCACTGCCCTGGGCAGCCTGGACCAGCCCTTGACAACTCTGGAGGGGAAGACTCCAACGAAAATGTCCCCTGGTACAACTTGAGGTTCTTTCCTCTTGTCCTATTGCTTGTTACCTGGGAGAAGAGATGAACCCCTACCTCACGATAACCTTCTGCCAGGGAGCTGTTGAGAGCCAGAAGTCTCCTCTGAGCCTCCTTTTCTCCAGGCTGAACAACCCCAGGTCCCTCAGCTACTCCTCACCAGACTTGTGCTCTGGACCCTTCCCCAGCTTCATTGTCCTCTGGACACGCTCCGGCCCCTCAGTGTCCTTCTTAGAAGGGAAGGGCCCAAAACTGAACCCAGGAATCGAGGTGTGACCTCTCCAGTGCTGAGTGCAGGGGGACAATCCCTGCCCTAGTCCTGCTGGCCACACTATTTCTGCAAGACACACTCAGCTATGTGTCTGTACTGATTTTGCTTCTCGTCCCTAATTAGGTCAGCAGATGACAGCAGCCAGGCTTCCCTTATACCTGCTCACATGTTGCCTATGGGACTTACTGCAATATTGGTCATCAGTTTTGGATTGCCAGAAGTGGGGACCAACATACCTGTCACTGCAGCACTGGAATGGGATTGGTGGCACCAACCCTGCAGCTCTTCACCACAGAAGACAGAGGTGCGAGCTCTGGATGAGCTGGAAACACAGGTCAGCCTCAGTACAAGTATCTGCTTTCCAGTGCCCTGGGCTCCTTGTCCTGGGCAGATAACGCAGGCAGCACTATCTGGCTGTGCCCAGGCACAAGGCTGCTCTGCACTTGCGTGCACATGATGGGAACCCACCAACACCCAGTGCCTTTAGGGTGGAGGGGCTCTGAGCCATCTGCTCTGGGACTCTGCTTCCCAGCACTATCAGTTTTGCATGCAAGAGGCTTTGCTGTCTCTCGTCTTGTTCTTTTTACCACTTTTTACCTTCTGAAGTGGGAAGACAACTGTCCATGTTACTGCAGCTGGTTTTGCTCTGTGGCACATGGACTTTTGTGGTTGTTGGATGGTTTCCCAGACGCCCCGTGGAGGGTGGTGCTCCTGGGCCGCAGACATGGTGATACCCATCACCCTGGGAACACGGCACCCATCACAGCTAATCTTGGGCTGAGGTTGGTCTGCTGCCCTCCACTCCCAAACCATGACCCCACTGCCTGTTGGGTGCCAGTTCTCGACCCACCCCAGTCCAGCAGTGGGTGGCACCACCGTGAAGGATGGTGTGACCAATGGTGCCCATGATAAGCACCCACTACTGTCTGCCCAGAAGACTCTGCCACCCACCCACAGCCCCACGGCCTTCTTAGACATCATCCCAGAGGAGAAAGTGGTGCCATTTCCATCACGAGCTCACAAGCTTCAATTCAGACATAACCCTGTGGTCGTGCCCACGCTGGCTGTTCTCGAGTGGGATTTTGCTGCTCCCCCCATGCAGGGACACTGCAGCTTTCTCAGGGATGAAATAGGAGACTCAGGGATTGTGAGGCTCTGTTGTCTGAGCCAAACCAGCCAGAGTTTTTCATCACCTTCTCTGGCACATCTTCTGCCAGCCACAGGGATGCCTGCAGGTGAGGATCCTCCTTACCATGGTACCCAGTTCCCTTCAGTTCCTACAAGTGCATCGCCCTGTAACAGAAAACCCTCTGCTGTGTAAGGAGCAGGAACTTCATCCATCAGTAGGAAAGTGTGTATGTTTGCATATTAAATCACATCCTTGCCTTCAGCAGATAAAACCACTGTCAGAAGTAGGGATGCACTGGGGGTTGCCAGTACTCACTGGTTGATTTCACAGACAGAAGGAGAACTCTGGCAACAACAGGACTGCAATTGTGGCATTTAAGGGTGTAGGGACTGTGAGACCTATAGAACGAGGTGATATTGCTAAATAGGCACAATAGGGTAGCTGGAGAAAACAGCAAGTGGCTTTTCAGTGAACAAATGTCTCTGCCATTGCCTGCACACTCCTTCAGCCTGCTCAACTTTAATACTTCAAAATAAAACGGGAGCCAAAGCAACAGATTGTAATGTCAAAGCCAATCCATAACCAGCCATAGTTAAGAGGTAAAGTAATAACATCATGAACAGCTAATGAACAGCTTTAGTTTTCACTTACCACAATGAAAGGTATAATAAAACCATGCTGGCTGAGAGCGAGATGTGCGCATGGGCTCGTGCTGTTAACATGTTTGTGTTTCACACTATGGAAATGTATGTTAAAATCACCACGGGGCTTTCAGCAACCAGAACAACCTTATGCTGGCTGCCTATGGAGCATGGGGTGCTGCCCTGTGTCCTGTAACGTTACCATCTGGTAGAAAAAATAGATGTGATGGAAGAAGCATTGCTCTGTAACCCCTTAAAAACAGCTTACAGAGGAGTAATCAGCTCCTCTCTCCCCTGAGCTGGCCTTGAAGCCGCACCATTGTCAGCTATCTAATCAATTTGTTGTCCTTCTCCTTGGCTTTTCTCCAACACAATCAAAAGCAGGACACAGCTTCCTGAGCCCAGGCCCTCCTGACGCCACTGTCAGTGGCTGACGCTCCTGAGGCTGACAGCACACTCTTTCCAGTGACCTCATCTCGTCTCCAGCACATAGACAAGTGGCAAAACCCCTCCAGTCTGGGCAGCCATGGCTCTCCCCGCTGCAACACGCCCCCCCCCCCCCCCCCCCACAAACAAAAACAAACACAACCGGGAGCCTGGGAAGTTGGTAGGTGTTTTTTTT